>JAODUO010000246.1:37500-42500 GCA_025642075.2 Ridgeia piscesae | reverse complement strand
AATTATGCGCGAAGATTGTTATCGTATACAAAATATTAACCAGTACACACAGCCACGCGTGCTTTTATACAGTACAGTGACACGCACTTGTTCATTGTCCGACAATTCTACACATGATTCGTACCCGAGTTATCTAAATTATGATTCCGACGCTTTGCATTGGAAACACCATATTTATTGGTAATACGGGTTTTGAGAATGAGCAATGAAAACATCCAACCGCATCAATACAGAAACTTGTGCATACTCACATCTTTATTAACTCTGTTTAGGCAGTAAACAAAATTGTGTAAGAAACACATAACATTTTTATCTCCAAAATTTGTTTTACCGAATCGATCGTTGTGTTTTAAGTGAACGGTTTCGGAAGGAGATATTTCTTTTTACGCTGCTTTCGAACGCGTGGACACAGATCCGCTTACTAATGAAATGAATACGAACAAGCTCACATAAGACGTCATCACACCCCCGTCCGGTCGTGACCTTTCTCACGAACGTCACAGTTTGCTATTCAGGGGTTCGAGTGACGGCTAGGATTTTTAGACTGTTTTTTCTCTCCAAGAATTGTTATTGCGTCGTTAAAGGATGACAATCCGAACGTTTTTCTTTTAATGTGACACATTATAAGCTTTATCGTTTATTACCTGCTAAAAATAAAAAAAATTATGGTTTCGAAAATTACAGAGATATCACTAGTGACCGCGAATATTGCGCTTGAACAAGTGCAGAAATGCAGAATCCAGGTAAAAACCGGCGATAAATATTGTATAAAACGGCAGAAATACTCATTGCAGTGGTTGAATATAAACGATTATTATTTAATTTTTCGCTGTTTAGGATTTATCGTCTTTATGATCTGTATCGAGACCCCATAAATTCTATGTTATTATTATTGTTATTGTTATTGTTATTGTTATTGTTATTGTTATTGTTATTGTTATTGTTATTGTTATTGTTATTGTTATTGTTATTGTTATTGTTATTGTTATTGTTATTATTATTATTATTATTATTATTATTATTATTATTATTATTATATAAAACTGTATGACGTTTTACTTAACTATTTTAATAATAAAATATGTAGATTGACCTTTATTAGTTAGTTAGTTAGTTAGTCAATCATGTTTTATGGTATGATATCATGCTGAGAACACATGAAAGACGAGGAGAACTACCCTAGCCAAACAATTTTGGATACGATAAAATTTTGCTATAAGCATGCTTGCAATTTTATCAAGGAGGGAATTGCAGTAATGAAGTATGCGGCTTACTAGAGCTGTTGCAATACAGTACTTGTGTTAAGAACATTATAACATGACGAACATAGTCTCGTTTGAGTAAATATTTAATATTTAACCTTATTTTACGTCAAACCATTAATGATAAAAATGACGTTGCGGTTGTTGTGGTAGATTAAAAGGTTGGACGTACTCACGTGCAGGAAACACCTGCTAAGGAACAATAAAAGCTGTGGACCTGACGTTATTAGGGGCCTACTTCATTGCATTTTCGTTGTTTCAAAATGTTCCTTTTTCACTGAGACGTTACACGTGTTTGCTCAGCCTTCTACACAACATTTCCGCGCCGTTGGACATGACCTGGAAATGTGCGTGCTTTATAACAAAATGTCATCCCGTCCCCCAAATATTGGTGGGCTAAGCTGCCTCTAACGCTTCCGCAAGCCCGCGGTTCTGACGTCAATGCATTATGTTTGTGTTTATAGCAAATAAACATTCAGTGTCCGTTACGTAACACTATGCCTATCACCCATGTAATAATTTCGTCGTGACACACGCCTTACGCCTAGCTCATTATGTTGTTAGTTTAAAACATCGCATGACAAATCTACTTACTCACTGCGCCAATCAGACTCGGGTCATTAGTCACGCTAATCGGGCGACGTCACACTATAGGAGCACGCTCGTAATACTATCAACGTGCGCATTCGTTCTAACCCTTTGCGCTGAGCGCTGAATTGTGGCAGGTCATGTGATCGGTGATAGAATCTGCGTTAGCGAGTGATCGAGCGCGGTGAGTGACGATGTGAGCCGAGGGTGACCCGAACTGACTGCGCCAGCGACAGTGATACTTAGCTACCTTGAATAGGGTTAACGAACAAGCGACCGGGCGGACTGCTTACGAAACTTTTGCCGTTCACTGTAGAGGCTTGTTGGGAGACATGCTCACGGGCGTGGCATGTTTACCCTCCCGACTTGCTGATCTGGACGACGGACTGTTTGTTTGCCCGGAAACAGCAGGGGGTCACTTTAATGCGGCCTGTTACGACACCCGCTGTGTCGTAACAGATCACCCAGTTGTCGACCACCCACGTGCTACGTTCTTACTGCCAGGAGGGGTGTGAGAATTCGGTCACCCATTTAAGAATACCCCCTCAAGAATAGGGTGAACGCGATCTGTGGACATAATAGCTGCGTCATACGTTTGGGTACAAGTCGACCCGAGTGTAGCGGTTTAGCTCGATGAAGTACTCGCATTCAAATCAGTGACTGTAAGTCAATGTCAATGTCTGATTCACAACGTGCAACAGGTGTTTAGTGTGGTTGTTGTTGCTACCTTTGCGACTGTAAATTTGACCGCCAGTGTCAGTGTCACCCTAACGGCCTGAGTCGCTGTGGCTGTCAGTTGCGGTCACTGCCGCGTACGTATTGTCTACGTCGGTGTTACATTGTCAGTGTTACTGTCACTAGCACTATCACTGCCACTACCACTGGCATTGTCATTCCTACTGCCACACCATGTTCATGTCACTGTTAGCGTCAATATCACTACTAGTGCCAATGTCACCATCAGTCATATTTATCACAGTCACTGCAATTTGCGTGCTCGGGTATCTGTCAGTGTCACTGCCATTTTCGGTCACTACTATTTTAACTGTGCCTGTCAATACCGATGTCACTTTCTCTAACACTGTCTTTGTCACTACCATTGTCCATGCCACTTCGTAGCCACTGCCACTGTCTACGTCAGTGTCACTGTCACGACTACTGCCATTGTCACGGCAATTGTCACTACACCATTGCTGCCTGCATTGTCACTGTTCCTGCTATTGACACTGTCACTGTCACAGTTATTTTATTGCCACTCCTACATTCACTGTCAACGACTTCACTGCAGTCTGTGGTAAAGAAGATATTACGCTGTTATTTCTAGCACGAGCAAGCAACAACATATTAAACTGAACTTGCTTTTTATGTCTCACCTCTGCGTTAAATTGTTATGTCAACCCGGTCGACCGGGTTGACATAACAATTTCCTGCTAGCAGAACTAGACCGAATAACAAACGTCTTTTTGTTCCCGGTTAGTAGTGCGCCTACAGATAGGGGCGTTATGTAACACCAGCTGTCGTACATAGTCTGCGCGCGCAACAGCCTCCGTTGGCGGCTCTATAGCTGGCGTGGAGTCGTGCGCGAGGTGCGAACGACACACGAATATCATCTCAACCGCATGCGCGCGCTGTAGACATGAATACATTAACCGATTATTTCACGTTTTAACCCGTCCGCGGCTGCGCGTCGACTGCATACATTAACCGATATTGGGACACTCCTGAACGTTGACGGACCGCCGTAGAGCGGTGTCGTCTCGCCTGGCTGAATCGCCGCGCATTAGGGCGGTCGTTAGCGGGTTAGCAGGCGGTGTATATAAGGTTAACCTAACGGGAGGCATGCACTAAACGAGCCGCGCTTGACTGCAGTTGGACACACTCAAGTTGGAGTCGAGAAAAACACATCACACGGAGGCTACGCCTTTCTGCTCTGAGACAAGGTTCGTCAATACACAATTCAACAGGTAATGTCAACACGGATGCATAATGTCCTTGTTGCGTTATCTATTTGCATTTACCTGTAATGTATTGTTGGGTTAACATTCGCGGTGTGCATGAAACCTACTGATATAAATATATACTTATGTAATTGATGATATGCTTGAGTCAGGGTTGTACGTGATCTTAATACTTATGCACATATTTTAATACGTGAGCTTTGATTTGTGCTTGTCATTAAATGACAATAATTGAAAGTCTACACACGTGATCAACCGTATGAATCAAGTACGTCTCAAGTTCACAATTTGAGTACTTAGGAAATGAAAAGGCACATCTTTACGGTTCTGCTTGTGTGACGCACATCATTTGGTGTCCGTCCTATACAGATAGTATTGTTTATTTTTAAAATAGTTAATAATTGATGACACATGCCTTGTATTATTGTTGACTAATACCACTGAAGTGACTCATATATTTAACTTACATATTTTTGTCGTAATTCTGTAGCGTAACTTGTCGTTGATAAGTTTGTGTTTCGATGTACTTGTATTTGTACTTTGTTTAGCGTACTTGCACACACAACTGTACTTGATCCGATGTAATGCCACCCAGTGGAAGTGTGCAGGCAACATTACGTCATACTTTTAGGATGCTACATGTAAAATAAATGCATGCCTACCCTTGCTAACACACTGAATGTTCGTATAAATCATGCTACGGTAGTAATGTTTTAAGTCTCAGAATATAATAGCCACCACGTCCACGTCCGCAGATATAAAAAAAACTTCCAGGTTGCTTTAACATGGAACAAGGAAATGGCGTGCGCCAATCTTTGCTGTACGCTATATTGATGGTATATGTATCTGACACAAAGCAATCTGTTGCTTAGTACACAAAAGTCACGTAAGATCAGTGAACTAAAAAAACTGCTCTAGCTCTATTACGTTGAACCAGTTGCTTAGCAAACCAACTCAGTTTACGTTTAACTGCCACGTACCAAGAAACCATTGTACCGTTTGGTTTATAACGGACTATTTCCGGTAATTAACGCCAGCAAGCGACCATGCTCCGTTTGTTATGGCTAATTTAACCATATTTAGGCGAGAATCGATGACGATTTAGTAGACGGAAAATGTGTTTGAACTATGACTCGGTGTATTTTTAATTCGCGTTCTACGCGGAAAAGATGTACGGACAAAGCTCGCACCC
>JAODUO010000246.1:17500-32500 GCA_025642075.2 Ridgeia piscesae | reverse complement strand
TCACGAGGAGCCTGTATACACTACAAACGTAATTTTGCGTGCGCAGATAAGAATGTTCATATATTTCATATTTTTCCTACCGACCTTACACTGGCAAAATAAACACAATTGATTATTGCATGTATATATGATGTATGCTCATAAAATACATTTATATTTAGGTCCAAAACGAATACAATTTCAAAATGCAGCATATAAGTCTCACAGAACGTCCATTTGTATAATCGATACTAGGCGTCATTACATATATATATTCTAAACAAGGTTTTAAATCCGGAGATATTCAGCGGATGTTATAGTAAGCTCAAATCCGAACAGATGGGCATGCATGACAAATGATTCATTACTCCCGTGGCCGTGACATCGGCTCTGACATGTACCTCTAAAAACAAGACTGCAACTTCGTCAAAAAATTGGCACAAAGAGAAGGCGTGTCTCGCATTTTGTGCCCACACACATGTAATGACTGAATGCATTCCTGTGTGAAGATTGATAGACCACGTTCTTTAGACTCCATTGTAGTGTCCTTTGTTACTTGGAGCAGGTAGACACGTGTGTCGTCAATCATAGAGGTTTTGTTATACTGTTTTACACACACGATGTCTATTAGGGTTAAACCGTACACAAAACAAGTAAAGTAATTCTTATAAATTGCAAGGGTTTGGAATTCGCCAACTATGCCTGTTCAGTAGCAGCAGCAGCAGCAGCAGCAGCAGCAGCAGCAGCAGCAGCAGCAGAGCAACAGCAGCAGCAGCAGCAGCAGCAGCAGCAATAGCAGTAGCAGCAGCAGCAGCAGCAGCAGCAGAGCAGTAGCAGTAGCAGCAGCAGCAGCAGAGCAGTAGCAGTAGCAGTAGCAGTAGCAGTAGCAGTAGCAGTAGCAGTAGCAGTAGCAGTAGCAGTAGCAGTAGCAGTAGCAGTAGCAGTAGCAGTAGCAGTAATAGTAGTAGTAGTAAGCAAAGGTTTGGGGTTCGCATTCGCCAGCAATGCTCCAATGTCAGTTCATGTTCGGACAAAACCATCATATTGTGTAAATAAACATAGATAACCCTTTTCCTAAAATACTCTGTGACTCAATGACCTCAATAGTCTCAAACACGCTTCCCGCGTACACACGTACACTCGTACAACGCAATACCGAGGATATTTGACACGTACACACGTACAGTGTTTAAAACTGTCATGTCATGTATCGACGTCGCGCTATTATAAACATGGGTGACAATTTTATTTCGGTGTAACGATGGTTTTCTTGTTGGGACCTCGTTACAAAGTTGATTAAGCGTTACTGTATCACCCTGACTAACACACGCTCCTTTTGTTTTGCTCAGAACGTTACAGGATTCGACAAGATGGCGCTGACAGGGAAAGACATCATGGAGATGGTGAATGGCTTCCAGAAATCTCAGGTATGTCCTTCTTGTCACGTGGTTTAGGTCATTACGTGTATCGAGTGGGCATTGTGTGTTAGATATTACGCCACTTATCGAATTATAAGCAGGTTGTCCTGTTGTCCAAAATCAGCCTTAGCGGTAATCATTAGCAAGAAAAAAACAGTTAATGTTTTGTTTTTAAAACCAGGAATTTGCTTAAGTACCGGGAAATTTCGATAAAATAAATAAATGGTTATTTCTATTTTGAAGAGATGTACGTGAAACCTGGACATGTGGTCCGAGGATGCCCAAGAGGCAACCCTTGTTATAGTTCATACATAGTTCCCTAAATCATAAGAGTCCGTTAGTGTATGTGTCCTTGTCCTCCTTTACAGACAGGGGCACCTACGTGGGGGAATGCCGCCTCCCAGCTGCGTGGGAACTGCTCCATAAACGTAAAGGGGTCCACTTAGTCCAAAACCATTTGCATAACATTAAGACGCCAACGCCTTCATTGTGACCTGCATACTTTCTTATGGTCTAAGCAGTCTTGTCTTCTGTTGAATCGACAGCGTTTAATGTTATCATGCGCGTCTAAAATTAGCCCGATGTTATCCTAACCGCCTCCAGCTAGAGCACTTAGTACTAAAATGCGCTTTTGTTGTAAGCTATATTTGTCCCAAAGAGGTTTATTTCAGCGAGCACAACTATAAACATTTATGATAAGCGCACTGAATATTGACGTAGCGGCGTACTATAAAACGTCAACATTTTCAGAACATGTACACGTAAAGGTGGATTTTCGTGAAGTTGTGTGTCATCGTAGCGACAATGGCGACGTCATTAGCTAAAGTCTAGACGTGCCACTATCAACGCGAAGCCGCGTCAAAACAGGATCAATTTCACGTACAGCGGCGTCCTAGCGACGTTTGTCAGTCACGCTGCGACTTTGGGGACCGTCTCCACAATATATAACACAAGTTTTATTAGCAACTCAACTGAGTTGGATTGACATTACAATAGGTTACAATTAACTCATCAAAACATCATACAAATACAATAGAAATACATTTGATACCGCAAATCATACCATATTAATATCCGTTTTACTGACAGTTGTATAAAGCCCACGGTATAAAGGAGTTACGGAATCTATTCGTTCTAGTAACTGGTAACGGGTACACATTTTGTTGTCTAACATTATATTTGATATGTCTTTTGTCAGGCAGCAGATAATTTAATCTGTGTGTGCCGACTTTAATTTTATCAAAATATTTTTGACAAATGCTGTCCCGTCTTACATTCAACGTATCCAGGTTAACACGTCTAAGTATTTCCGCGTAACCCAATCCAGGAAAAATACATTTTAGTGCCCTTTTTTGTATAACTTCAATATTGTCAGACAAATATTGGGGCAAGTTAGTGTGCCATACAGGATATGCATATTCTAGAACTGGTCTCACCACACTAACATATACACTGACCAGATCTTTCTGGGTAATCCCTGCACGCTTTAACTGATATAACATGTACAAGCGTTTACCAGCCTTTTTCACAATATTATCCACGTGTTTGTTCCATGTCAGATCCTGAGAAATGGTCACACCTAATAGTTTGGCATGGCCAACTTGTGCTATATCCCTCCCATCAATCTTTATATATGTTATGTACGCTCACATATTTTATATTGGCTCATACTTTGACAGTGCCCTTACATGATGAAAACATTCGACACCTGGTGGACGTTTCACCTTAAGAAATCGTAAACTCGATTTTGAATTTTAAGATCAATTCCGATCGTTGACGGTGATCTCAAATACCTGAAAACTATAAATGTCACGTCGCTTCAGCGTGACATTGTCACTGGTGTGTGCCATGGAAGCGATATCATCAGTAATACAGCAAATGATGTTTGCGTTATTATTTATTTTGTTGCTTGATGAATTTTCCTTAAAGAGTTCTTTATCTTAGTGAAACGGTCCATATAACACGCTATGGGGGTCACTTCCGCCGCGTTGTCGCGGAGATAATGTCCCCGGTGATACCGTGGCGAAATTTGTGATATTTTGAGAACACAAATCAGTTTAAAGATAACCTTTACCTTATGAGATCAACATCTCCGTGAAATGGTCCCGTTGTTCAAAACTACAGCGTCATCGTATCACAGGCTGGCGACACAAAATGAAGCCGTAAGCAACAGGATGCTGTCATAAAACAAACAAATGTGTGGCGATTTATAGTATTGACGTGTTTTGATCTCCATAAAATAGCTTTGTTTTGTCTGGGACGCTCGGTCCAATAACTGGTTTAGAGACAATCATGAGAGACCGCGGTAATGTTGCAATGTCTCGTAGTCAGGTCACAATGTATCGTAACGCGACAACATATGACCTTTTGTGCCAGACTCGACATTATCGTGAGGTAAGAGGTCGCCATAGGTGACCTGCCCTGGAACTGGGTTACAATGTATCTTGTCGGATAGGGATAAAGATGAACTGTCATATAGGTATGCTAGACAGTATCGTGATCGCTAATAGAAGTGATCTGTCCTAGAACTGGGTCATATATATCGTGAGCAACGTAAACGTATGTGATCTGTCGTCTTGCCGAATCCGAATGTATCGAGGAGAACGGTTGTAAAGGTGAATTATGAACTGTCCTATTGCAAAGCAAGAAAGTAGAATAGAGAGGGGGAAATCACACCCCTTTTGAGCTAAAAATGTTTTGATCTATTTATTTTCGTCCTGGGGGAAATGGTTAACACAGCTACATGTATTATATGTTATCTAAATATCATCATAATTGCAGAAACGCAGCAACGTCACATCAGCGAAAAATACATGTTTAATGAGCGCCCACGACATCTCTCAAATTTCGTCTTATGGGGCAAAGCGCACCCCTGGGTACACTTTGCCCCACAAGACGAAATTTGATAAATAGTTTTATATATATATATATATATATATATATATATATATATATATATGTGTGTGTGTGTGTGTGGTGTGTGTGTGGTGTGCGTGTGCGTGTGCGTGTGCGTGTGCGTGTGTGTGTGCGTGTGCGTGTGCGTGTGCGTGTGCGTGTGCGTGTGCGTGTGTGTATAAGAAATTTAAGAAATAGAGTTATATTTAATAACGCTAGGTGGGGGTGCTGTATGCCGCATGGGGTGCGCTTTGTCCCTCTCTACTCTATCAGTAAAGGTGATCTGTCCTTTGATTGTATAATAAGAAACGCGATAAAATATACACTGTCCTAGAACCGGGTCGAAATGTATCCCTAAGGCCATGAGTAACGACGATTTTATCTATAACCGTGCCACGTGCACACGTGACCCTGATTGGAATATTATATACTCGTGCACCCAGGTATGCCGTATTTGGAAGTGCTCAAAACGAATCCCACCTCACCCTTTCATTGACATATTCATTTTAACTCCATCTCGGTTTTGTGTGGAAATAATTCAGTCATGTGGCATTTAATGAGCGTAGGCTAATGTTTCAACACACGAAGTTACATATTAATATAATGTCACGAAATATCACTAAAAAGAATCGAACACGATTTCACGGATCCTTTACAACCTGCGCCACCGCGCCCCACGGGTGTTCGAGTACAACTTTAAAGTATTGAAACTAATGGATATGGGCTCGTTCTTGTACTCACTGCGAATACTGTACGAACACGTGTGAGTACAGTTTTCAGTATGGTAGTACAATCCAAGTACAAGTTATTGTTATCACGTTATTATCAAGATGTATTCTTATATAGCACTGAATCCAATCTCCGGGATTGCTCAAAGCATCTTACTCCCTGGCAGACGTGTTCAATCAAACACCATCTCAACTTCTCTGGGAAGCATCTAGCTGCAATAAATGCGCAAAGACCATTCGTACACATATCCCCCTGTCTGTATTCACGGACTAATTCTTACAGTTGAGTGAACTGGAGCTATGTAGAGTGAGTGAATTTGCCCAAGGTTCGACATCGCAACTCAGACACCTTTACTCGAGAGTCCGCAGCTGTAGCCTCTAGCCACTGGGCGATTACGTGTAATGGTCTGTCATACAATCACACAGTTATACAATCACGCTGTCGTGCAGTCACACGGTCACACTGTCACGCAGTCATACTTTCATACAGTCACGCAGTCATACTTTCACGCAGACACGCAGTATCGCATTCACGCAATCATACTTTCACGCAGTCACGCAGTCACACTGTCAAGCATTCACGCAGTCACACTGTCGCGCAGTCGCGCAGTCGCGCAGTCGCGCAGTCGCGCAGTCGCGCAGTCGCGCAGTCGCGCAGTCGCGCAGTCGCGCAGTCGCGCAGTCGCGCAGTCGCGCAGTCGCGCAGTCGCGCAGTCGCGCAGTCGCGCAGTCGCGCAGTCGCGCAGTCGCGCAGTCGCGCAATCGCGCAATCGCGCAGTCACACCAAAACCTACGGAGGCAGGTAGCACGGATAGCGATTAGCTCATTCGCCATTTCACGTGCAACAGTTCCTGCGGCATTCACGTGTTGGGATACGTAGGAACTGACTAAGCATATGTAAGAGAAATGCGTAAGAAAACAAAACCCACCCTATATGTTGTCAACTGACAAACTATCATGTTTTATTTGGAAACTTTCAATAAATCGCTTCATGTGTTATATAATTGAGCAGTTCGATTCACACGTTAGTCGCCGGCCGTAGCGATATAACGTATTAACAACAGTAGATTTATCCATCGATAACTTTAGTCGGTGGTACTCCGAACTATCGATAGCAACGAATATTGACAAGCAAATTAGCTTAAGCTATCTACAGGTATTCATTGTCAATATATTATATTTATTTTACTTAGTTATATACCAAAAATGTAACAGTATCGATCAACAAACAGCAGGGTATTGCACCTATCGGTTACTGGTCGGAGTTGTTTTCCAGGGTCTTCCCTATTCCATGATGCTACCGCTATGGTATCGCAACTGGCCCGACCCTGTCGCAATACCTTTCAGTAGTGAACGTCGCCACACAATTGTCTCACAGACGTCTGCATGCGGGACAGGGTGTCCCGTAGCTTGGTCAGGTAGCGCGGCAATAAATCTACTGTAAACGTTTCATGACATGACATTTTCTATTAGAGCCGCTTCCGGTAATACGTCAACCGGGTCCCCCAGAAGTCATTACGTCCCACGGTGTGACATTTGGACGGTCAGGGGTCAGCAACTGTGTCGCGTTGGTTTTTATGTTGTTCAGCGAACTCCAGTGTTGTAATGTATCTCGTAACCTTTATGTACTTCAGTCGGTTGTGATCACTAAGAGTTGTTTTCGTCGTTTGTTTGTGTTTTTTCGTTTCCCAACGTGCCAACTGTTCTCTTTTTCTGAACGTTTTCTTTGCCGGCGACGACGATGTTTTTTGTTGAGTTTTGTACATATGTTATTGTGCAGCCTGAATCCATCCTCTGTGCTATTTGGTATCGATAACTCCTATCTTTCGTCTTCTTCTGACACAGCCAAATATCCTTTACTTATCCTGTCACATATCCTCTTAAGTAAAGATACATTTTTGTATAGCTCAGTATCCATAGGACTGCTCAAAGCACTTTACACTTTACTTCCCTGGCAGACCTGTTCAATCCAATACCGTCTCAACTTCTCTGGGAAGCATCCTGCCACATGCTACAAATAATGTGCGAAAGGCTGCATGTATACATATCCACCACTGTCCATAGCCAGGTACTCATTTATACAGCTGAGTGAACTGGAGCAATGTTGAATGAAAAACCTTGCCCAAGGTTTTAACACCGCAGCACAGGATTCGCCTTTGCGCATTAATTATAGCGTATGGCTGGATGCTTCACAGAGAAGACGAGATGGTGTCTGAGTGAACAGGTCTGTCAGGGAAGTAAAGTGTAAAGCGCTTTGAACGGTCCCGAGGACTGGATACTGCGCTACATAAGAACTTGCCTTTACTTTCTTTTAGTCCTAATTCTAACATTGTCATACATTCTCTGTTAACCCCACCGCATTTTCTACTGGCCGTGTTATGCATTATCTATTAATTCTCTCATACATCGTTAACGTCAACATACAAACGTCATTATTACAGATGCTCTCGCTTTTTCCTTTGCTAACATTATTAGCATAGCTTTTTGCAGAGACTCATCCACCCGTCATCTGGACAGGTAAAACCCGTTGTAGACTTGTAGAAATATCGGTGTACGGGTGGCGGACGGGTAAACAATTTACGGGAATAAAAGGTATCTCCAAACTCATATATACTGTCAGTTATGCGTTGAAAATGGGTGTCACGTGTGTGTTGTAGTGTAGTTTAGGTCATAAAGCACACCTCGACTGGCTTGTATCTTATAGTATGTATATGAGTTGACATCCACGTGTCCACCAAAAACGTGTCACTGGCAAATACTTGACCCTGCCTGATAGTGACTCCATAATATATCTATCACATATTGACGTGTCATTGACGTGTATTATATTGTAATTGTAATTGTAATTGTAATTGTAATTGTAATTGTAATTGTAATTGTAATTGTAATTGTAATTGTAATTGTAATTGTAATTGTAATTGTAATTGTAATTGTAATTGTAATTGTAATTGTAATTGTAATTGTAATTGTAATTGTAATTGTAATTGTAATTGTAATTGTAATTGTAATTGTAAGTGTAAGTGTAAGTGTAAGTGTAAGTGTAAGTGTAATGTAATTGTAATTGTAATTGTAATTGTAATTGTAATTGTAATTGTAATTGTAATTGTAATTGTAAGTGTAAGTGTAAGTGTAAGTGTAAGTGTAATTGTAATTGTAATTGTAATTGTAATTGTAATTGTAATTGTAATTGTAATTGTAATTGTAAGTGTAAGTGTAATTGTAATTGTAATTGTAATTGTAATTGTAATTGTAATTGTAATTGTAATTGTTATTGTTATTGTTATTGTTATTGCATTGCATTGCATTGCATTGCATTGCATTGCATTGCATTGCATTGCATTGCATTGCATTGCATTGCATTGCATTGCATTGCATTGCATTGCATTGCATTGCATTAACACTACCGTTGACCCAACGTTAACCCTGCCCCCAGATCCTATACTCGGCATCGAGTTTGGGACTGTTCGAAGCGTTGCACGCCTCCTCGGTGCCGCTAGAGGGCGTCGCCGTCGCCAACAAGTTGCACACGAACCTGGACGCGACGGAACGACTGATGAACGCATGCGTCGGCCTCGGCTTCCTTGAGAAGGAAGTAGATAACGCCGGCACAGGTACGGCCCTTAGCTCTCTTATCTTCATGATTACGAATATGGGAAGAGGCGAGGCTGTTATCCTAATCCTCATATGTACTGTGGAACATTTTAAGGTCAGTCTCGGGTTTGGACAAATGTGGCCGGAATTACGAGGTGACCTTATTAGGAGGGTGGGTTAATGTCCTATACGTTACTGTTACATAAGATGTGGTGCTGTCACCAAGCTAGTCGCAACACTTTGGGTTGGCATGACTGTCAGAGAACTAGGACAAGGTGACGATACCGATAGTGACGCGGTACTGCCTTTGGGTATCGATTTATTGTAAAAACAATAATGTAACCAACTCAGAGGCGCAGCAAAACAAAAGAGTTAGTCAAACTCACTCAGTAAGCCACATTCCAGTTGTCGACAGATGCATTCATTCGCTACGGAGCTATGGAGGACAATCAAGTTTATATAGGTATTAATGCAGTGCCCCAAAGCGATAATATTCCCCTTTTTCATTGGTGTTGTGGTTTGATTACTTGCAATAATTGCATAATATATTATAATATAGTGAGTGACACACTACTAGCGTGTTACGTAGGTGGGCTCGGCATTATATAGAGTAAGTGAACTTGCCTAAGTTACAAAACGTTACACTGCGCAGTGAGTGACACAGAGTGTCCTACGTCACGGCTGCATTAATTGGTTAATATGTTAATATGACGGCTGCATTTTCGAAGTCAACGGTTGAAAGGAATGCATTAAGCCACGTGTCAAAGTTATATAAATGAGAGTGATGGTTTTACAAAGTGACGGGGCACTGTTTCATGAACGTGTCAGTATAATTCCTTCATTCATTAAGTTGCCAGTAAAGACAATGCTAAACTTCAACGCGTACACAATTGTTTGACGAGCGTAGTTACCCTGACTCCTCGTTTCTCTCGCTCAGTGCCACTCCTAAAATCACTGCATTGGCTCTCCGTGCGATTCTACGTAATGTTTAAGATATGCAAAATCACCTATCAAACTCTTTCATCTAAACAATCTCCATATTTACTATCAATGCTCACGCCAGCAAGACACCACACGCAGCTCCTGTCATCAAGGTCAAATTTACTTGCTGTTCCCAGAGTCAAGATAAAGGCCGGAACTCGAGCTTTCTCAGTCGCCGCCTACTCTGTGGAATACACTTCCTGACAAGATTAAATAAGCAGAAAACATTATTACATTTCGCCGTCACCTGAAACCTATCTGTTTAATGATGCCTATCCTCCTAGCTTCGTAACGCACTCATCCAATTGTTAACGACATTTGCACTGCCTTTTTACAAAGAGAACGTTTAATCCACTAAGTTCGGATTCTGAAGACATTGGCGCCATAGAAGTTGTTTCATCATCATCATCATCATCATCATCATCATCATCATCATCATCATCATCATCATCATCATCATCATCATCATCATCATCATCATCATCATCATCATCTCGTGTTACAGCCTCGTACAGTTTGACGCCGACCACAGAGAAGTACCTCGTCGGCTCGAGTCCCATGTCTCTGCGTCCGCTCGTCACCAAGATCGGGGACATGTACTGCATCTGGCAGAAACTGAGCGATGGCATCAAAGACGGTGAGTGGCCCGTCTGTTGGTGACTGAGCGACCACACACGTAGCATATAAAGGATGAATACATTTCATTCGTTCATTCGTAAATTAATTAATAAATTAATTCATGTATTCATTCATTCGTTCATTCCTCCATTCCTTCCTTCCTTCCTTCCTTCCTTCCTTCCTTCCTTCCTTCCTTCCTTCCTTCCTTCCTTCCTTCCTTCCTTCCTTCCTTCCTTCCTTCCTTCCTTCCTTCCTTCCTTCCTTCCTTCCTTCCTTCCTTCCTTCCTTCCTTCCTTCCTTCCTTCCTTCCTTCCTTCCTTCCTTCCTTCCTTCCTTCCTTCCTTCCTTCCTTCATTCATTCATTCATTCATTCATTCCTTCATTCCTTCATTCCTTCATTCCTTCATTCCTTCATTCCTTCATTCCTTCATTCCTTCATTTTATTCATTCATTCATTCATTCATTCATTCATTCATTCATTCATTCATCTATTTGTTTCACTGACACCACGCACTTAAGTGTGTTTATGATAAATATGTCAGTCAGTCAGTCAGTCAGTCAGTCAGTCAGTCAGTCAGTCAGTCAGTCAGTCAGTCAGTCAGTCAGTCAGTCAGTCAGTCAGTCAGTCAGTCAGTCAGTCAGTCAGTCAGTCAGTCAGTCAGTCAGTCAGTCAGTCAGTCAGCCAGTCAGCCAGCCAGCCAGCCAGCCAGCCAGCCAGCCAGCAGCCAGCCAGCCAGCCAGCCAGCCAGCCAGCCAGCCAGCCAGCCAGCCAGCCAGCCAGCCAGCCAGCCAGCCAGCCAGCCAGCCAGAGCCAGCCAGCCAGGCAGGCAGGCACAGGCAGGCAGGCAGGCAGGCAGGCAGGCAGGCAGACATGAAGAAGTCAAGCAATCGTCAGCCTCGTGGTTCACGGACATTGTTGTTTACATTTCCTCACCTAACACGACGACGTTCCTATGTTTTACTTACAATGTACGTTTCCCTATATCGCCACATCGCCGCCCTCGTCAACAGCAACCAGTAACTCATGTTTTCGTCCGTGTAGGCCAGTGCAAGCTGGGGACGACGCTGGGCGTGTCTGAGAACTACTTCGACACTGGCAGCGGTTACTTCAGCACCAAATCGAAGCAGCTGGAGTTCCTTCAGGCGATGCACACCTTCTCGAGCATGGACGCTCCGTCCGTATGTACCGCCTTCGATCTCAGTGCCTTCAAGACGATGTGTGACCTCGGAGGTACGTGAGTCTACGTCAAAGTACCATTATCTACAGGAGCTTAGCACGATATCGCTCTTTCAATTATAATGCCTACTCTTTCACGCTTACACTGTCAGACAATATCGTGCGACAGTGCAGCATGTCTCATGTGTTTAGCTATGTCGCATGACCTCGTACTGGTACACACCCAGACATTGTCGGACGGAAATGCGACTATGGTTGAAGATCACTTTTCCACTGTTTCACCGACACGGGGCGTCAATGCGATGCCCCATTTTCATTGGCTATCGGGTACGCCGTGTCGGATAAGAATAGCGCGTGTTGGGTCGCCATCAGACACCATACAGCGTCTGGTGGTGACGTAATAGACCCGATAGGCCACTGTCGAACGACACTGTCTGATTGTATATATGGGCCTTTAAACATGTTTAAATCAATACTCCGGTCGAATAGCAGATACTCAATTGGGGGAGCCCGTGGAAGAATCTTGCGCTGATTCCTATTGAGTGTTGCATCGATGATACGTGTAAAAATTCAGTCTGGTTCACTATAATCAACAATGAATGCTGCATTTTATTGAGTCTTCTCGGTATGATTTGAAATGTTTTACAAATTAAGCTGGCTTGCGGAGATGATTCACTGACTTGTGTGTGTGAGAGTTCTGAACGGCACGTTGTATTTGCGCGACGTTGAATTCGCAATGTCGGAAATTAGAATCGTGACCACGACATTAAGCAAAGGAGCAGACGTTTTTGTTTGTCTTCCGGGAGCTAGGATAGAGCATGTGACTGAACGGGTAGAGAACGTATTGGGGCATGGCCAAGGAGGGTCTATATTAGTACATGTAGGGACGAACAATGCAGACAGGGATGGAACAACCAGGATAGTACATAGATACAAAGAGTTGGTAGAGACACTGAAGAAGACAAGAGTTGAACATATTATTCTCTCAGGAATCTTGCCAGTGATGAGGGGAAGGGGAGCAACATATAGACATTGCAAGAGGATGGCAATTAACGCACTAGTAGAGCAGATGTGTGAAGAAGAAGTAGTTGGATATGTAGATTTGTGGGGATACTTTGTTGGGAAAGAAGACATGTATAAGAGAGATGGCCTACATCTAAGCGGAAAGGGCGCAGCAGTGTTCTCCGAGAACCTGCTTCGATCGATGGACAGTGGAACAGGTTGCAACCTTTTAAACTAGTTTCGCAGGGGGATACACAGAGAAGTCAAATACTAGAGGCATAGACAAAGACAGCAACATTAAATCAGCAAAGAACAGCCTGGAAAGCCCTACGGCATTTGGTTATAAATGTGTTTGTTTAAATGCAAGGAGCATAGTAAACAAAAGAAATGAACTAAACATTATGGTAGAAGATATTGACCCTCACATAATAGGTATAACTGAATCTTGGGCCACCGCCGATATATCAGATGCCGAATTAGGAATGACAGGATATGTAATGTTTAGGAAAGAAAGATTAGGAAGAAGGGGAGGTGGAGTTATTTTATATATTAAAGAATCCATCCAGGCTTATGAAATAAAATTAGAAAAAGAAACAGAATGTGAAGAAGCTGTCTGGTGTAACATAGTTACAGGAAACTCAACATTAACTGTTGGGTTAGTGTATCGGAGTCCAAACATATGCATAGAAGAGAATGAAAAACTACATAACGCTATCAAAGAAGTGAGTAAACGGGACTGTATTATTATGGGGGATTTTAACCATGGGCATATACAGTGGACATCTCTACAGAGTACCGGAAGAGAGGATCAAGAGTTTTAAAATTTTGTACAAGATAATTTCCTTTCCAACATGTGTTAGAAGCACCCAGGGGCGAGAACGTGTTAGACTTAGTTTTGAGCACACAGAAGGAATTTGTTGATAGTGTCATGATATGTGAGCCACTGGGATGTAGTGATCACAACCAGATATATTTTATCATCAAAGTAAAGGGAGAACGGAATAGAAAAAATAAGGTACAGGAAGATTTTCACAACGGAAGATATAAGGACACGAGGGAATATTTAGCAAAGATAGACTGGAATATCACACTGAAGAATAAGACAGCAGCAGAATTCTGGAATATCTTAAAGAATGAAATTGACTGCGTCGTTGACAAATTTGTCCCCTTGATAAAACAGGGGAAACGGTCAAAGAAGAAACACTTATCGAAGGAAGCCGTTAGAAAAATCAAGTACAAGCAAATGATGTGGAAGAGATATAGACATACTGGAAGTGAAGAAGACTATAGCATTTATAAAGAAGCACTTAATCAAGCTACAGCTGAAATTAGAAATTCAAAGAGAAGCTACGAACAAAAAATAGCTTTTAATATAAAACATGACAGCAAGAGTTTTTATGCGTATGTTCGAAGTAAACAGAAAGTTCAGGATAAGGTCGGTCCTCTAGAAGGTAGTGATGGAAACATAATAACAGAGGGATTCTTAATGGCAGAAAACCTAAATGAGTACTTTAGTTCGGTGTTTACCAGGGAAGATATTAGTATATTACCAGTACTTGAGACTAAGTTCGAAGGGAGAGAGTTTGACTATTTAGGACAACTAATTGAACCCCAACAATGGTAGCTATGAAAATAAGAGATATGAAGAATAATAAATCACCTGGAGTGGATGGGATTCCTCCCAAATTACTATTGGAAATTGTAGAACAAATCAGCATACCGCTTGCAACAGTGTTCAATTTGTCATTGGAGGAGGGAATAGTTCCGTTAGAATGGAAAGAAGCAAACATTATACCATTATTTAAAAACGGTTCGAGAAACAAGTCAAAGAACTACAGACCAGTGAGTTTAACATAAGTGATTTGCAAACTATTAGAAAGACTAATTAAAGATCACTTGGTTGATTTTCTTGTTAAAAATAAATTGATAAACTCATCTCAACATGGGTTTTTAATAGCGATGTCATGCTTAACAAATAATGCAAATTTTAAAACAAATGATGCACTGTTAACAGCCTATTCCGCTTTGGTCACAGGAGCAACCGGGGCCATTGCCGTTCGTCTTGCCAAGACTTACCCTGATTCACACGTGACTCTCTTCGACTTGGGTCACGTGGTCGACGTGGCTCACCATTTTATGCCAAAGCCTAAGCCGCAGAACATGAGCTTTGTCGGAGGTAAATATCTTTCGGTGTTGTTTTAGCTATGTTGGTTAGCCCTATCTATCTACGGAGGAAAGTAGGACTTCAAAACAGCAATGCGTGATCGGGAAATACGAAGTGTTAATGTAAAAAAGAAGAGCATTGTGGAAACCTGGGTGGTGGTTAACTTATAAAGAGAACAAATTGTCCTACCAGTGGCGCTCCCTGAGGAGTGAAACTGGTACTAGTGCACCATGATGCTAGCGTTGATATATCTGTAAACAGCATGGTGGTAGCGTGGTATGTATGTTCGTCAGCACTGGTCTTCCCATGCTGTTCTTCATATTGCTATGGGTGAAACGGTTACTCTCCCGGAGAAATCGTTGGGACTGTAGCTCGCCAACCGTACAGTATCATGATAATATTTTGTATAAGAAGCGACGGTTTATTTGGATGGCAAAATTAAAATAA
>JAODUO010000245.1:402500-422500 GCA_025642075.2 Ridgeia piscesae | reverse complement strand
GATATAACCCGATGTGAACAGCGGGCTCCCTTTGGTCATGATACAGCTGACACGTGGATGTGGTTAATCATTGGAATTAGATGATGGCATTACGGGTTTCCTTTACTAATTTATGAAAGGCTTTGGTTGTTACACGTAACTAAGTTGAAACTTGGTGCCATGCGTCGACGCAACACTGCAACATACGTGGATAGAATGTGTGCAAATAGCTGTCTGAGTGTCCCATTTAACCATAATGATCGTCATATAACCATTAAATATTTTGAGCTCAATACATGATTGCACCCTTTCGCCTTACACTTTATTCAGTGTCACAATTTGGAGATTGTCCAAAAGAACGTTGGTAGTTTATGAAAGGCTTTGGTTGTTACACGTAACTAAGTTGAAACTTGGTGCCATGCGTCGACGCAACACTGCAACATACGTGGATAGAATGTGTGCAAATAGCTGTCTGAGTGTCCCATTTAACCATAATGATCGTCATATAACCATTAAATATTTTGAGCTCAATACATGATTGCACCCTTTCGCCTTACACTTTATTCAGTGTCACAATTTGTTGGAGATTGTCCAAAAGAACGTTGGTAGTTTATCGTAGCTGTAACTATTTACGGAATACCCTTTCCCATTGACATCTTACCCCTTCCCGTTGACATCTTACCCCTTCCCATTGACATCTTACCCCTTCCCATTGACATCTTGCCATATACATACTGGGTCACCAGACAGTGCGCATGTGGCAGGGCGGCATTTACTTGCTTACATTTCTAAAACTGTCCAAACAAAAGGTGTTGAATAAAAAAATTAAAGTTCTCAGCGGATTTGATATGCTAAATAAATTGTTTGAGGTGGCCATGTTTTCTGATTTCCTATTTATCAGGGCAAGCATTTTGCTTGCTTTCCCTTATTACTGTATTTATCATGCGTTTCGTTATCAGCATTCAATCGTGCCATCTGCATATCGTAAATGAGAATTTTTTATTTGTATCCCCTTTTTGAATACCGTATAGTCTAATGTACGTAAGACGATTCACTTAATAACGAAACGGAATTGGAGAATAGGGTGCACCCTTGTCTAATACCACGTTTTATTTTTATATACTTACGAATGTAATTCTCTACTCGTATTACTGCTCCTTTCTCTCACTGTAGAATTATCACAACGCTCAGACCTTGTCACGTAATGTTCAACTCCTCCAGTATGTACATGTTTTTATGACACACTCTGTCAAATGCCTTTGTGTGGTCAACCAAAAATTTCACCCACACAAATATTTCTGTACTTACAATGCTCTTCAAATCAGTGTAAGTCGATTGCAAGTTGAATTATTTGTACCTTTATCGTCTACAAATGCACACTATTCTTCGACCTCAAGCAACAACTGAGTGAAGTGACTCATGGGACTAACCATTCTGAGTACCTTGCACATCACTTTTTTTAAATCTTGATAAGTCAGTTAGGATTCTTCATCTGTCATGTGTTTTGTTCTATGAGTGTGTTACTATATCAGTACCAAATTCACTTAAACACGGACTCATATTGGAGGATCATCGCAGTTCTTATTTTATGTTTTTCACCAGTTTCATCATTGCAAAGTGCGCCAATAACTTAATGCATTGGCTATATTTCGAGTAATTTGATTTTTCCATTATTATACTTCCATCTTTAAATTGCAGGCAACCTTTCGCTCAACGACTGGAAGGGGAACTCGGCGAAGATCAGCAGCAGGGATTTAGAAATGGAAGAGGGGCAACTGACGGGATGTTTGCCTTAGGCAACTCGAGGAGAAGAAACTAAAAGGACAGGAATATATGGCAATTTGATTCGTAGTCCTGGAGAAAGCCTACGATACCGTACCCAAAGAAACGGTGACACTGGGATGGATGGGGTCCGTAGCTGGAGGTCAGGATGGTAGAAGGGTCATATGAAGACACAAAGAGCAGGGTGTTGTGTGGACCGGGAGAGTTCGAAGTAGATGTTGGCCTGACACAAGGGAGTGCCATGAGCCCATTGCTGTTTATCGCTGAGGTGGAACTGATAAGCAGAACGATCGCTACGAAAGAGATATTCCGGAAACTGTCATACACAGACGAACTGGCAGTGGCAGCGGATGGAGGAGCACATCTCCTGGAACAGCTGATGGAGTGGAAAGATATTTTCAGCAGACACGGACTGAGAGTAAGTTTGGATGAGACAGAGGTAATGTGGGTGGGGCAGAGAAGGAAAGAGCTGGACATACAACTGGACGGGAAGACGCTTAAGCAAAGAGACAGTGTATATAGACCTGAGTGGAGCGATATGTGGCAATTCGGACACCGAAATTCGCAGGAGGATTACAGCAGGGGAAACGCTTCGTGGACAGTCGAACGGGTGGTGGAGACTGCTGGTTATCTCGTCAACGTAAAGGAAAGGTACACACGTCGTGTGTTACCCCGGCATACATGTGTGGCTTATAAATGATGGCACTAACAGAGAAACAACAAAAGGAGTAGATTTGCGAAAACAACTGGATAAGAATGATGACGGGAGTGAAGAGAAGAATGGACGAATTGAGAGCGGAGGTTGGTGAAGAGGAGGTTGAAATGGGCCGGACATGTGGAAAGAATGAGTTATGTCTTATGTTTTTCGACACAACCCTCGTTGTATGTTAATCGAAGCGAACCATAACACCACACGTGAAGATAAATTCCTCTCACACACGGTACGCTACGCCACATCGCTCCGATCCTGGAGCACAGCAGGTGCACGTTGTCGTAAATATCACACTTTTATGATAGATGTGTCTTTTTTACCAGAGAGCAACAGTAAGTCACCTTACAATTTCATATGTGGTGAAAAGTTGGAAAAAGTGCAGTTTATCTTGCTGAAACCGCTGGACTACTATTTCGGTAGCGACAGGTAAAGGACAAACAAGGTCTAAACTATAAACCATATTTGCGATGTGGACGAGCTGTTTAGTGTGAGAAGGTAACAAACACATTAGTGTGATGTGTTCTTGTGACGACAGTCATGCTCCTGAGACTGACCTTTAAAAACGGCGACAGACTATACTAATCAACTACACCGTAAATGTCTCGAAGACAGCCGTGCAGGCAGGTAATTTCTGCCAGGTACTGGACACAGTCGACAGATTGAACACGGGGTTAGCGCAAAGCGAAATAAATTAAATACAAATGAGAGTATGTAGACTACAGTAAAACATAGTATAGCACATCGCATCGCATCGCATCGCATCGCATCGCATCGCATCGCATCGCATCGCATCGCATCGCATCGCATCGCATCGCATCGCATCGCATCGCATCGCATCGCATCGCATCGCATCGCATCGCATCGCATCGCCCATCGCATCGCATCGCATCGCATCGCATCGCATCGCATCGCATCGCATCGCATCGCATCGCATCGCATCGCATCGCATCGCATCGCATCGCATCGCATCGCATCGCATCGCATCGCATCGCATCGCATCGCATCGCATCGCATCGCATCGCATCCATCATCCATCGTCGCATCGCATCGCTCGCATCGCATCGCATCGCATCGCATCGCATCGCATCGCATCGCATCGCATCATCGATCGCATCGCATCGCATCGCATCGCATCCGATCCATCGCATCGCATCGCATCGCATCTGCATCGCATCGCATCGCATCGCATCCATCGCATCGCATCTGCACGCTCCGCATCGCATCCATCGCATCGCATCGCATCGCATCGCATCGCATCGCATCGCATCGCATCGCATCGCATCGCATCGCATCGCATCCATCCATCCTAAGGCATCGAAGGCATCGCAAGGCATCGCATCGCATCACGTCGCAGCGCGCCAGGTTCGCATCCGCATGCGTACGCAGCGCACGCAGCCAGCGCAGCAGCACGCCAGACGCACCCACAGCACACAACACAACTTCCATCACACTACAACACAGCACACGCTACTTTCGCACTAGCACAGCACAGCACGCCAACACGCACACACACACGTATGTCCTATCTCTTCCTCCACTCCTCAACTTCCGTCCCTCCATTCTAGTCTTGTCGTAAGGAGGGGGTACCGTACCGTATATTTTTCATCGGTGTCACCAGATCCTAAAAAATACGTAGAAAACGATTTGATTTGTCAACATGCCCCACGTATCATTGTTATGCAAATTAGTGCCACCATTACTAAAAAAAACACGTTCACTATACCTCAGTGAATATTGCAGATAACTGAACAAATAAGGTATACAGATATATATCTTGAGGGTCAGCAACCAATCAAACTATTTTTGACATGACCACATGTGTCGCTGACAGACGAATATGCAAATTAGTGCCGCCATCATAAAAAAATCGATTTATCAGACAATATAGCACATAACTACATAATTATAAAGCGTCCATATACATGTTTTCAGTGTCAAATGTAATTGGTAGATCATTCTTGAAGTAATTACGTGTGTCTTCGGCGTGTTAACACGGGTAGAAACTTTCATTTATTTCAGGACATTTTGCCCATAGCTTTGATGACAGTTTTGGGGTTCTTGGTCTAGTCGGAAGAATGATGTACCTTGCACCATCGGAAATCAACTTTTGACCGGTGTGTCTAGATCGGGAAAATGCACAGAAAACGATGAGCTATGTCAACAAGTCTCAGGTCTCAGGTCTCAGGTTGTTTACTCCAAACAGCCCAAACTTGGGCTAACGCAGGAGTTTGTAGTGCTTCTTGTGCGCATGCGTTTGGTTGTATGTATGTTTGTTTGTTTGTTTGTTATAACTTGTTTGTTTGTTTGTTTTACAGGCAATTTAGGTGATTGGGTGTTGGGAAGGGGAGGTTCATTATTGCTGCTTGAAAAGCTATGGGATTTTCTATTGCAGTAATGTGTGGTGGGATCATGTTCCAGATGCGAATTGCACGGGGGTAAAAGGAGAACACTGCAGTGTTGATGCGGCACCTGGTGGCGATGTAGTGGCCACGGTTTTTTTATGGTTTTAGTAGGCCCGGTGGTGGTGTGATGTTGATTATGTTATTTAAAATTTTGTAAAATGTCATTGCTTGTTTGATAATCCTGCGTCGCTCAAGAGTGGGCCATCCAAGGGTGGCTATTAGGTCTGTTGTGGCTGTTTGGCGTCGATGGTTGTTTTTGACAAATCTGGCTGCACAGTGCTGTACCTTTTCAAGATGTTTAATTTGGGTAGTGGTGTGTGGATTCCATATAGGAGAGGCATATTCAAGTTTTGGTCGGACTAGCATGTTATAGGCCGTTTCTTTTACATTAGGTTTGCATGGTCCGAGGGTTCGTTTGATCATACCTAAAACTTTTGATGATTTGGAAGCTATGTCAGTGATGTGATTCGCCCAGGTTAGTTTAGTATCTAATTTTATTCCAAGATATGGGTGGCTGGAGACTGTGGAGAGTGGCACACCACAAAGGGAATACGAATGTAGTCTGGGTTTGGTTTTGTTTGTTATTGGGAGGTGCACACATTTGGGGATGTTAAACTCCATTTGCCATTTGTTGGACCATGTTTGTAGTTGGATCAGGTCAGATTGGAGGATGTTGTTATCTGTTTCAGATTTGATTATGCGATAGATGATGCTGTCATCAGCAAAGAGCCGTATTGGAGATTGAATGTTGTTGTTTATGTCATTTATGTATAGCAGAAAAAGCAAAATGTCCCTCGTGTATTTTTTATGCAAATTAGGGCCACCATTATTGAAAAATCAATTGTTCAGGCAATATTGCAGATAGCCGAAAATATAAATTGTCTATACCCATGTCTTGAAAGTCAGTGATCATTCAAAAAACTATTCTTGACATTACCACATGCGTCTTTGACATACAGATATGCAAATTAGTGCAGATGTTACCGTATAATGGATTTTCTGGCATGTCTAGGCCACTAATGTATATAACTGAAAAAAATAAAGTAATCCGATAGATGTTTTCATGGTCAAAGATTATTGGAAGACCATTCATGAATTAACTATCTGTGTCTTTGATATATTAATACAGGTGTTGAATATTTTTTTCTTCAGGAAAAGGCCATTTTGGCCTTGGGTTGAAGGAACCGTTTGGAGGCATCAAGGCCAGTAAGTACGCACCTACTACAACATGTCTGTCAAGGGCAGGGCAACAAAGCTTTCATCATACGATTAAGTCAAACAGTATTGTATTACGTTCACGCCGCTACAGCCCAAAACAAAGATGGTGATTGTGTGTGTGTGCGTGTGCTGTGTGTGCGTGTGCGTGTGCGTGTGCGTGTGCGTGTGCGTGTGCGTGTGCGTGTGCGTGTGCGTGTGCGTGTGCGTGTGCGTGTGCGTGTGCGTGTGCGTGTGCGTGTGCGTGTGCGTGTGCGTGTGCGTGTGCGTGTGCGTGTGCGTGTGCGTGTGCGTGTGCGTGTGCGTGTGCGTGTGCGTGTGCGTGTGCGTGTGCGTGTGCGTGTGCGTGTGCGTGTGCGTGTGCGTGTGCGTGTGCGTGTGCGTGTGCGTGTGCGTGTGCGTGTGCGTGTGCGTGTGCGTGTGCGTGTGCGTGTGCGTGTGCGTGTGCGTGTGCGTGTGCGTGTGCGTGTGCGTGTGCGTGTGCGTGTGCGTGTGCGTGTGCGTGTGCGTGTGCGTGTGCGTGTGCGTGTGCGTGTGCGTGTGCGTGTGCGTGTGCGTGTGCGTGTGCGTGTGTGGTGGGGCGTGTGCGTGTGCGTGTGCGTGTGCGTGTGCGTGTGCGTGTGCGTGTGCGTGTGCGTGTCGTGTGCGTGTGCGTGTGCGTGTGCGTGTGCGTGTGCGTGTGCGTGTGCGTGTGCGTGTGCGTGTGCGTGTGCGTGTGCGTGTGCGTGTGCGTGTGCGTGTGCGTGGTGGTGCGTGTGTGTGCGTGCGTGTGCGTGCGTGGTGCGTGCGTGTGCGTGCGTGTGCGTGCGTGTGCGCGTGCGGTGTGCGTGGTGCGTGTGCGTGTGTGTGCGTGTGTGTGCGTGTGTGTGTCGTGTGTGTGCGTGTGTGTGCGTGTGTGTCGTGTGTGTGCGTGTGTGTGTGTGTGTGTGTGTGTGTGTGTGTGTGTGTGTGTGTGTGTGTGTGTGTGTTCAATATAACAGCTGTATCAGTTTGTACTCAGTGGACATGGCGTCGTCGTGTAGTGGATAAACAGCGATGATATGGTTATCGTTAGTGGAGATTGTACAACCCACGTACGTCGTCAGTCAACGAATGTATCAGTAAAACTAGCTCAACACAATGTTTTAATTACTCTACATCCCAACCGTCACGTCCGGTATTTGTGCAGTGTTGATATATTACACTACATATACCTTTAACACAATATGTGCAGTTACTGTTATTAGATTAATCCAGTGGTATCGGTTATGATATATATGGGCAAAAGGGTTATCCAGAAACTTTCTCTTGACCCCTGGGCCCGGCAACCATAGCCTTGAGACTTTAAAATAAAACATCCATTTGAGACTTGCGAAACCCCATCTCGAGGCTCCCATTTGCGCCCTAAGAACATGCTATTCTTCTCCCAAAACCTCGCTCGCAGACTCTGAAGTATCTAAATACCGGTCATCATGTCTCCAGCCCACATCTGAACTGTGAGGGCTAATCCCGCAACTCCGCATCCTCCCTAGCTGCGATTTCCACAGCCGTACCGTTATTAATATTACGGGATTATCGTACACGTAGCCCTGTGGTTTAAACCACACAAGTGGCGTCGTCTGGCGGTTGCTTCCTGTTAAATACTCATGATCAACCACATTCGTCTCGAAGAGTTCATGAAGGCGAGGGACAGTCGGTTAAGCGCACGGACTTATATTCACATAAGTCCGTGGTTAAGCGAGACTAGCATGTCTGTCAGGGATTGGAGGGGTATTATTCACAAGGAACCGTGTCTGTGGTGGTTGGCCCCTGCTTTTGTGCTGGTTCACTTCGGTTTTCACCGCCAGCGAAGACGGACCAGTTGTATTGACGAACCATTTGTAGCCTCCACGTCCTCCCCGCCTCCTCTTTGACGTGTAAGGTGCACCCTCTGCATTGTGTGAATGTGCAGGTTATAGCATTAAGCGTGTGTTATAATGTATCTTTCATTCCAGATTTGGGAAGTCTTATATATTACCTTAATTGCGCTATAATCTGGTTGTTTTGTTAGCTGCTATTAACTGTTGTCATAGTTGTTCTGACTGATCGCTCGATGGCGACACCAATGTGTACTTAAACGTTACGGCGATTAGGATTTTGTTGGGTTAGTATGTGCTTGCTAGATGGCGACATCTATATGTACTCTGCATGGCGGTTGGCCCCTGTCATTTGTTGTTTGTAAATAAGAATATTAGCAATGCGGGCTTTTATTTTAACTGTATTATGGTATAATTATATATATATATATATATATATATATATATATATATATATATATATATCCGTATTTTTCATAATTATATATATGTATATATATGATAATTTAAGGTATTTGATAGATTTATGATATATATATATATATATAATTATCCTGGCATGTCGGATAATATATATATATGTATATATATAGTATATATACATATATATATATACATATATATATATATATATATATATATATATATATATATATATATATATATATAAATTATCTGCAGCGACCAACCATATCCTAATCAGCGGTCTAGCTTATAAACGGACGTTCGCTCGACGCCGTGACATCGCCGTGTAGATAGTTTAGTAAAACATAAGCCTTGCTTATATATATATTGTCACTGCTCGAAGCCTTCAGATCGGCACTACTATTTTCGATTAATCCGCTAGTTTACGTGTACAAAAATTATTAATGTTTACATAGTATGTACGCTTTTGACAGCGAGACTAAGTTACACAATATATATATATATATATATATATATATATATATATATATATATATATATTAATACAAAATAAAAAGTGGAAAGAATATATCTAACAAATTGTCTGTTCTGTTTTGTTCTGTCTGACATGTTTCAGTACAAGATTCATTTTCAGTGCCTTTATATGATAAAAACGGTATCCGTATTGTTTGTTTGAAATTTCGTCGTCTCTACCCTATCCTGGGTCAACACCAACTTGGCGGTGACAGAACCAGAGCCATTTTTCCCCAGGCCGTAGTGAGGGACTCAACAGTGCTGCCATCTCACCGCGCCTGGACAATCGAGGCAGAGTAATCCGCCGTTCATTTATCAAATAATGTCCTCGAGTAATCGATTTAAACAAATGCACACTCAACGTTGACACTCGTTAGCTAGTCTCGGATATTTTGTAATATACGTATATAAAATGTTACCACAACACTTCACCTCGTAGTGTGTGAGAGATTTGGAGAAGACGGGGACAAAATGGCGCCGCTGATGGAAGCGATGACGCGCTTCCATTGGACCGACTATTTCGTCTTTTCCATAAAAGTGGCTCTATCACGGCATCACACGGCGTCAGAACGCCGGCATAGACGATTATCTTATGGCCGGACGTCGCATGCCCGTTCTGCCGGTCAGTGTGTTTCTCTACGTGTCCTGACTGTCAGCCATCAATTTCCTCAGTGACCCCACGGGGAACCAGATGTGCCTGTAGTAGGATATCACACAGAACTATCACAAGGCAACAGACACGACTCAATCTTTCATGCACACCTAACTATGTGTATATAATATATAACAAATAGAGAGGTAATTGTATGCCTACGGCACGCAGACATTTGTTACGCTTCAACGCTGAACCTGGACTGAAACTCAATCTACTCTAATTGTGGACTCCCAAAATGTGTCAGGCGAACTGACTCGTCTGTGCCCCAGTTGGGAGCGCGTCTGGTGGTTGCAATGGGCTCACTATGATGTGCTCGCTACGACTTACGGATTGGCTAAAACTGGGACGCACTGCTGTGTCAAACTTCGTTACACGTAACCCAGCTTTGCGGTGCTATTGACCAATCAGGAGCGCGTCTGTATGGTGTAATTGGGTTTCTAGGTCGTGCTCGGTACGACATACGACATACGGACCAATGAGCTCGACGCTTCAGTGATATGAGTAGTGCTTGATATCTTCGTGCTGAGGTACCACCGCACTAGCGTCTTCAAGGTATCGTCGTGTTTCAAAACCCACCCACAAGTTTGATTTATGCATTAATTAGCCACGTTTCCCAGAGATGCTTCGGGAAAAAGACAATCACTCGACCTAAAACCTGCTCATTGTGTTACATTGTTTCGGTGTGAGGTCACACGCTCACGCGCAAGACGCAACAAAATGCTAACACGTGGCAGGCCAGTCCGTGTATATATAGTATTTTCCTTTTTCGATTAGACATTTGCGAACGAAAAAGGAAAAACTAATTCCTTTTTTCGTTTTCCGTTTTCAATAGTGAAGTAAGAAAAAAGAAAAACGATTACAATGTTCTATGGCGAATACGTGTTAGAAAAACAAAATAACGATGTTACATGCCGTTTTTATCTTCACTGGATTAGTACGGAAAATGAAAAACGAATTGGTTTTTCCTTTTTTCGTTTGAAAATACAGGAAATGGAGCTTGACGCCGAGTTCAACGAAATCGCCTGCATTTCTGATTTCAAAATGTTGACGCTTGCCAGTGAAATTTCTATATAGGCGCGAACTGCTGAAATAAATTGTCATTATTTTATGACACTGTCTGTTTTGCGGTACGCAGTTTAAACGTGCTGAAGTGAAACTTCGGTAATCTTCCAGTTAACTAAATTATTAGGGCCTTTTCAAAACGGTTTTACCACGTTGTGTTATGTGTTTGGAATGTCATTTTGCATCACAACCGCTAAAAATAAGTCAGATATTAATTTGTTTTTAATTGTGTTTTAAATCAATATAATGTCGTCGAGTCGACGTTATCATTAAATAATAATAATAATAATAATAAAATACAATATTTACATAGCGCCATAATCACACGGTGCTCTATGGCGCTGTACAGTACAATAATAATAATAATAATAAATCTACAGAGAAATTAAAACATTACATTCAGTTAAATAATTTAAAAGCTAAACAACAAATAGTCGTAAATTGAATTAAACAGTAAAAATACAATTATATATAAGGATAATAAACCTAAAAGGTATAGGTGCAATAAATAATTAAGTAATATATTACATAAAAACTATGAAATCATAATAATAAACAAATATATGTATAATTAGGTGGGATAAAAAATAGTAAGATTGCGGATAAAATGTACATTCATGGCATTAAAATAAATGAACTAGTAGGAATAAATATCGAGTGCTATTAAAACGGTTGATATGTCGATTTAGTGTCTATGTATTGCTGCTGAAACAGAAATGTCTTTAGTTGCCTTTGAAATTTGATGCAGCTATCACTATTTCTGATGTTAACAGGCAAACTGTTCCATAGAGTCGCCGCTGCTTTCGTAAAAGGTGAATTGCACATAAATGTACCTGTTGCTGTCGTCATCTTTCTAATTATAGTATTGGTGACTTGTCCGGAATCACACCGACTGTCCTGTAACCGACACATTGATCACATGTCCAATTAATCGTAGGGTCGATATCACATCCCTCTTCCAAAAAATAAGGCTCAACTTCTGATCTCGTAGATAAATCGTGCGTGCGTGTGCGTGTGTGTGCGTGTGTGTGCGTGTGTGTGCGTGCGTGCGCGTGTGGTATGTCAGTGTGTGTATGTATTTGTGCGAGTATGTGTAGGGGCATTTAACATTTTCCAAGCACTTATCGTCCACACTCTTCTGTCCCAGGCAAAACTTTGAAATAGCGCGCGATGCTTCACATGTTATTAAACGCACTGTGGCCGGTATACAACCTACATTATGGTTATTCCCGTGTAAAGAGCATCATAAGTAACGTAATGTTATTCAACATAACAATTATATATTTAAATTGCACACATTATATCGCAATTGAAGCAAAACGCAACATTCGGATGTTGCGAATTCCTGAAGCCTATAATTATAATCAGTTTACACATATGTTGAAATACGATAGGTGATGGTTTAGAAACTTATGTTTTACATTCCCTATAAGTAAAGTATTATCTTAATTATTATACGAATACACATAATTGACTAGATTAACAGTTGTGAACCCTTACATATAAGTTGTTTTAACTATTCACACATTTAACTATACATCAAAGCATATATAGAACAACGTGCGCAGCTAAAGTATTATACCAAATAACTACATTGATCAGTACAACCTTTCGAATCTTTCGTAGAAAATCAATATTTGTACGACTCAGTTCACATCAGGACTACGATATACTAAACTGCGATGGCATCAGTCGACGGTGTCGCGATACGGCGGCCCGCCGGTTAGGATCGGCCGCATGCTAACCTCCTCCCGCGAATTCTACGAACACAAAACGAAGGTTCGTCACTAGGGTGACTATCGGGGATAGTCTTACTACAGCAATTGTGTGAGAGTAGCTGTACATACTGGTCATCTTTACTGTCGGTAGTTTATTGTTGTAATAATTTCTACAGGAAGCTCATATTATAACAATAAACTACTTGACACAATACATTAAATAGTTTTATTCTACAGGAAGATCCTATATAATGTATTGTGTCAGATCAAACTGTAGAACGTAACATCAATACATACACAATGTATGAATGTATGTGCGTGCGTGCGTGCGTGCGTGCGTGTGTGCGTACGTGCTTGCGTGCGTGAGCACGGACATGAATGTTTCGGTGTCTTTATAAGTGTTGCATAAGGCTTATTTTATGGAGCACCCTTGAACAATGAGTCTTCATGGTATAGCCGGATCTATTAGAAAATGCCATAGTATAAGAGAATACGTGTAGGATATGGCAAATTGGAAGTAATAAATACATAAATTCAATATGGCTTCGCTAGTAATATATATATATATATATATATATATATATATATATATATATATATATATATATATATATATATCACGGCGTAGCAGCTTACGATTACGTCATCTTCTTTATTTTTCTGACGTGTTCGTATCCTTTGAATGAAACCTGCCACGATCAGAGGAAACAAATTGGTTAATATAAGGCACAAATCTCCAGTCATTGCTAAGTGAGGCTAATACTAATTTTCTTAGATATTCACATTATACAAGCGATAAAGCACGATTTACTTTATGAATGAAATGTAAAGTATTGAATGAAACGTTCACCCCGGTACACGTAACACTGATTTGGTATTCATCTCGATTGTTTACGGCTTGCTTAGATGTGTTTTCCAAAATGTGTTTGAATGAATGTCTGTGAATAAATGTCGAGGAAACGAAACAGGACCTTGACACATTAGATGATTAAGTAAACATTAGCGCAAACGTTACATAATTGATGGGAGATGTCACAGACAGTTATGTTTGGTTCGTGTGCTAGGTAGGCCTGACGACGGCACACACACTTTGCTGTACACAGTCGCCAAACGTCTATGAATCCACAACTAAGTTCGGAAAAAACAGGCATTCATTTTTTGTATTAAGAAAGGGAGTTGCGATTTTTACAATACACTATTGTCATAACGTGGATTTGTGTTAACATTTGTGTCACTTGGCACACGTGTTGCAATTCTACTTCACCGCGATTCATGATGACGAGAAAAAAAAATATTGGACGTAATTTTGATTTTTTTGCTGATAAACACGTTTCCCTCGGTAATACGCACTCGACATGCCGCCGAGGAAGACTGCGACGATGACGCTGAGAGAAGCTCCGACGGCAGCGTACATCATAGGAGACATCCGGTAAAGGTCCGTCATGTGAAAACTACAACAACGCCACGTACACAGTATCACGTCACCAGGTAAAAATACTTCACCATATTCACGATAACTTTGGTTTATATGTCATGAAGTTGATATCATGTGCTATTTGAAAACGTAAAGTACACGTTTGTGCGAAGCCTTTGAGCAGTTGGTCTTCTCTATGTATTTATTTATTTATGTTGCTTAAGACACTGTTCCTAAGACTATAATATAGAATATTGTTACATACCCCGAAAACTTGCACTTAGTTATTTTTGTTAGGATGTCAACATTTCGTGATCAAGTATGAGAACACGTACGATAATACACAACGCAGACAAAACGGTTTCAGCTGAATTCGTTATGATGTGGAGTAAATTGATAGTTCTAGAGAGCACCAAACTATTTGCATCTCTTTTATGTAATGTTTATGTCACGTCGTAAAACGATGAAGTGTTTATACATATAACCAGTGACGTATGAAATATGGGAATTTCGAATAATTCATGGGTCGCTGAATAATCTTTGAAAGTGTATCGCTTCAAGCCAGTTAGGAAGAAAATGTTAACGTCCCCGCATATATTGCAAACTTTGGATTATTAAATGTATGCGAAATTGTGATGTAGCACTTTATCAGACTTGTGCTTACTCACGTAGAAAGACGAGTTGTCGTATTGCCACGTTCAACGGGCGCCGATGTTGTTGAGTCCCAGACGGTGTAGTTGGAGTTGGTGGTCGCGTTCACCGGGCAGCCATCGGCTGTAGTCGCGAGGACGGACGGAGCTCGCGTCGTCTGTAGCATTGAGCCGACTCCAAGCCACAATGTGACGCCAAACGCCGTGAATAAACCGCCAAGAGCACTCTACGGAACAGAGTTCGCTTAAAATAGATGTGAAAATTAGTCATACATACTCTTAACATGAGACGATCTATTCCTAGTGCTCCAATGATTAATTAATTAAACTTATTAAAGTTCCTGTAATTGTAGTAACTATGCCCGTTAATATATGTTATGTAAGCCCATAACATACATTGGTAATAGGAAAGTTACTACCACGCTGCTGTGTCAGGCTGTTACAATTATTGATAAAATCCGTCCTGCTATTACCTTGCCGTAATAACCAAGGCAAGCTAACTGCTAAAAAGGAATTCTAACTCTCAAAATATATCAATGAATATAGTGGAATAAGAAAAAGACCAATATCTGAATCGGCCCACCCATACACCTGGTGTGTTGCTCTCGCAGGCGGAATATATGCCAAGGGCTTCACTAGCGAAATGCCCATCATCGTGGCTAATAAACGTGTACCCCACTTGAACTCGAATTAAATTAATCTTCATATTCAGTTCGTTATTAGATTCGTATTCGAAATTTCCCTAGTAGAGAAAAGACACACACGCGTTAAACAAAACATTACCAACCTAACATGCGCTTTCTTTTCATTTCTTCATTATGACATTTCACGTTCGTAAACACATTAATACTTGCAATTTCTCATTCGAATTTATGCTAGAAATAGTTCTAATGCACCTCCTACTATAATAACACATCATTGCGACTTTTGTTACACACTTTCGTTTTGCAAAAGGGAAACAGCATTCCGACGACAAACATCCCAGCCAATGGACTCGACATCATTCCGGTTATTTGAATGGTCAGATGGAACAACGTTCCCTTCCACTGGATGATAACGAAGGCCATCAGTACGTTGACGATTCCCACCGCAGCAGCTGCAACAAACCAACGGACAATCGTGTTATTTGTTCACAAATGGCGCACGCCATCATATTTCAAGATAACACTGTGTGCTAAATTAACTACTAATAAAATAACTATTTGTTAAAACTATTTGTTTTTCTACGAAATATTCCCCATCGTGCCTGCGTTAAACGTAAGTCTACCTTAGACAAATGTGCCCTCAGGCGATGTTCAACGGGGTGGTACATTTTGGGGTACTCCCCCCGTCTTCCTACGTCACGACTGCTGATATCCGGATTCTGAGACTTCTTCCAAAACTCACCGGTCAGTTCTGCTACCCGCGTCGACCGTTTAGTTCCAAGGTGGCGTCCTGTACACCGACGATATATCGGCCTAGCGATGTCCGACAAAAATGTCGCTGCCAAACTGTTTTGGCAAGAAGACGTTGAACTGAAAAGAGAATTATCATATAGGCATTACATTAGAAATTACAGCAAACTTTAAAAATAATTAACAAGATCTATTCCTGTTCACTCATGCATCAGCATCTCTCTGTATGTTAGATGGAACGATCTAATTTTACTCTATACCTTTCTCGACGAAGGATATTTTGCACAGACGTCTACTAATGTTTAGCAATGTTTAAATATGTTTGTTCTTCGAAAATGTGTGTTTTCTCTTTTAATTGCGACACAGTTTGCTGACAGTTCATAACTTCTGTTCTTGGCTATTCTTAAATACAGCCCACCAAAGATACACTGTTATGAAGCCTATACTAAATAATTGATCAATAATTTTTTCACAACACTATATCCCACAGAAAAAGTACATCAAATATAATTAGAGAGGGTCTGAAGTGATCTAGAAACATGTCTCTACCCTGATCGCGCTGCGCAATCGGGACAGGTCGTTGGAGTTACGTAACTGCACGGAGTGTCTTTGATAGGGCGTGTCATGCACAAATGCATCCCGAAGTTATACTGTAATGGGGTTCCACAAATCCACGTTAGTCGGTAGAGGCGCTGATACGCAAATATACCCTAGTTGCGTATCAGCGCCTCTAGCGACTAACGTGGATTTGTTTGCATGTTTTGCGCAACGCTTGTTTAAATCATCCTTTTCGTATATATTAAGGGTAAGCTATTGACTGTGCAGGCGCGTAGCCAGCGGAAGGTTGTATGTGTGGGCATGCCGTATGTGTGGTCAATAGACAGGACAGCATGCCGTATGTGTGGTCAATAGACAGAACAGCCAAAACAACGGCATCTTATAATAATAATAATAATGACTTCTTATGCGCCAATATCCTCGAAGATCAAGCTCAGTGGCGCGACAAAACCAAGGGGTTAAGCAATTGCGTAAACGTAGAACAGTGCGTGAGTCGTTGATGGATGGACGAAGGTTCTAGGAAGCTAAGGAGGATAGGCAGCATTAAAGAGATATGTTATTAGACGTCGGCTGAAAGAAACCATATTACCTTCTGATTTGACACTGACAGAAAGCGAATTCCACAGAGTTGGTGCAGCAACCGAGAAAGCTCGGGTCCCAGCTTTCGTCTTAACCCGAGGGATGTAAAGTGGGTTACTACTGGTTGAGCGTAGCTCTCTGGAATTCCTTGCTGGAGTTAGCATTGAGTTTAGATATGTTGGTTGTTTAGATGCGAGTTTTTAATAGGATATTGTGCAAATCTTGAAAATAATGCGATAGTGTACAGGGAGCCAGTGCAATGATTTTAGAAGCGGCACCGAGCTAGAAAAACGAGGAGAACGCGTAACTACCCTTGCAAGCAGTTCTGGACACGTTGAAGTCTTGCAATATCCTTGTTCGGAGTATTGTAAAGGAGGGAATTGCAGTAGTCAAGTCTGCTGCTTACTAGAGCTGTCGCGATGGTTTTAGCAACAGAAAGTGATAAAAATCTGCGAATCTTGGCATTGAATTCGATCGAGCGACGTTTCATCGACTGTAAATGTACATTAATGTAGACACTATGCTTTCATATTGACTGACATGTTATACGATATCAATATTTAACTATGTGTGATGCATACGGCGAGCTGTAGATCATTTTAAACATCCTTTCCGGCATCGAGCCAGCATACATGTCGTCGGGCAACCAGTCGACGTTCCATCGGCTGTAAATATACATTAATGTACATATTATGCTTTCACATTGACGGACATGTCAGACTGTATCCATATTTAGCTATGTGTGAGGCTTCGGAGTCATGCGAGGTCAACAGCTAATTATAGGATGATTTAAACAAGCCTTCCTCAAAATGTCCCGCAAAACCGTGCCGCATTTTACACACGTTAAGAATACGTAAAAGAGCGCCCTCGGCCGGATTAGTTATTGTGGTACCTCATTACCTGATAGCGGCGGAACACAGGCACGCCATGAAGAGGCCGGAAAAACCGGGAAGATGTCCCAGCGTCTCTACGACCAGGAGTGGCATCATCTGGCAACAGCACGGTTGACGTAGGAATATAATAGTTGTATCCTGAATTTAAAATTCATTTCACGAAGGATTGAATGATTGAACTACTGAATTGTGTGTGTGTGTGTGTGTGTGTGTGTGTGTGTGTGTGTGTGTGTGTGTGTGTGTGTGTGTGTGTGTGTGTGTGTGTGTGTGTGTGTGTGTGTGTGTGTGTGTGTGTGTGTGTGTGTGTGTGTGTGTGTGTGTGTGTGTGTGTGTGTGTGTGTGTGTGTGTGTGTGTGTGTGTGTGTGTTGTGTGTGTGGTGTGTGTGTGTGTGTGTGTGTGTGTGTGTGTGTGTGTGTGTGTGTTGTTTGTGCTGCCATTATCCCCTGGTAAAGACTGAGTTTTTAGGATATCTCGCAAGAAATGGCTGTATATTACGGCGACATGGCATCTCCCAGAGCAAACATTACTGCATCCTTTGACACTTCAACAATTTAGTTTCCCGTAGGTTTTGTCATAAAGATAATCTTCTGAAAACGGAATGTCAACCCAATATTAGGCGAACAACCGAATGTTGTATATGTGTATTGCTAAACAACTAGTCAACTGTTCCGATGAGTCGGTTAGTGGGAACGTCTTACGTTACATTATCGCGGAAAGGTTAATATTTATTCCATAAAAAACATAATTAACGAACTCTTCCGGAAACCGTCCTGTGAAACTGTGTTTATTATAACATGGCATATTTTATGTTATTAATAATAATAAATGATGATAATGTGATGAGATAATTCTGATAGTCCGCAGCGACGTCTATCGAGTCGAAAGGAACCTTCTTCTCATGAGTTCCGGTTAGGTGTCAAACTTGGCGTCGTCTCTGGTTAAGTTTTTGATTCCTAACATTTTACACGTAATATTTACGTTTTTACCGTCAAAATGTCAATCAATATACCAATCGGTTATATTTCTGTAATTAAACGATGGTTATTTCTTTGAAAAATAGCCGCATCCTGAAACACCTTGAACAACATCACATTTTAACTGCCCAGGTCCACTTAGGTATAACGGTATATATAGCCTATTGCAATAACCCGTAATACATCTATTAACTTTTAAGTTTCGAAATCCTACACCATTTCCAAGGACCTCCACCTACAACCCTCAATCTCCAACAAATAACCTTCACATACACTTACCTGGAAAGCAACTCGATCTAGCCATTAATTAAGGCTTCACCAGACACTTCCAACTGCATATAATTAATAGATACCTATAATACGGGAGATTTTGTCTGGGATGCCCAGTTTCATACTAAATTCAAGAGAGGTGGTAGGCGAATTTTTAGTTCTACTTTTGTTTTAAAGAATTATTGGTAACAATAGTGTAATAGTGTAGTGGGGCTGTGGCTACAACTTCAGACTCTCGACTTAGAGGACCTGGGTTGAATTATGTGTTGCCGTACGTGTCAAACCTTAAGCAAGTTTTTTTTCACTCTACATTGCTCCTGTTCATTTAGCTACAATAATTTTTTATGAAAGAATATCTGGCTATAGAGAGTGGTAGAAAATTGAGTACGAGCAGTCTTCGCGCTTTAATTGCAGCATTGCAGGATGCTTCCCAGAGAAGCCGAAATGGTGTTCCATTGAACAGGTTTGCCAGGGAGTAAAATGTGAAGCGTTTTGAGCAATCCTGTTCGAGGATTGGATACTGCTTTTATTATACCAATCTTAGGAGCCCATGTATCTTAGCTTGTATACCATATACCATTTTAAGGATAATTGTATAAAATGAGCAAACGTGATGATAATAATGATGCTGTGTAAAGTTGTTTTAATAAATCACCAAAATAGTAAATACTACTGTATGTTCACATTAGATTCAACACATGTAAACATGTAGGAAATGTACCATCATGAATACTATGTTATGTATACACAATTGGGTATCACTCATCTTCATTAGGTAGCCGGCCATGAAGGGATGTTGCAGGCGTCTCAACATCTCATCTCTTACCTATTTTGCAGCCAACCTCTAATTTATTTCACAACAGAAAAACAGTAAAACTAACTGAGCACCTGTTGCTTCTAGTATAAGTTTAATGGAGGGAATTATTTCAGACAATTATTTACGAGAAGATTACTTTCAATAAATTCAA
>JAODUO010000245.1:387500-397500 GCA_025642075.2 Ridgeia piscesae | reverse complement strand
TGGTTGTGCATAGTAATTGTGCACAAAAGGTCGTTAATAAACAATTAATTATAGCATAGTTGTACAAGAAACACTCCATGTTGGATTCAGGGAGCTGCCATCTTGATACTCATGCGCCAGTGACGTAAACGGCTTACGTCACTGGCGCATGCTCGTTCGAGCATCCTATGTCTGTCCAATGGTATTTGATGTATCCAGTACATCGCGGATTGCTTACGTCACTATCACAATTATTAGCGAAGATTCCGCCAATCCCTGCCTTTTTCAACAATGCTCCAGCGACGTTAACGATTTGGCTTATGTCACTGGCGCATAAGTCTCAAAATGGTAGCGCTCTGAATCTAAGATAGCATGTTTTTGATACCATTAAACTATAACAAATTTTTACTAACGATCTTTGTGCACAAATACTAGGCACAACTAATATAGTATACATATGTAAGTTAATACTGTGAACCTCTCATTGATGGAGTATCCATTTAATGCATTTAATTAACAATGCCAATGTACACTATCTGGTGAAATTAGAAGCAAATGTTCCCGGTCATGATTTTTCGCATTTCGTAATTTTATTAATCAGAACGTGCAAACACTTGGGGGCGTATAAAAACAACATCTTAAAAATTGATATATATATATATATATATATATATATATATATATATATATATATATATATAATTTATCAGAACATATTTATATTTATAATGAGTAATGTAATTTACCATGTCACAATGTGTAGTAGGGATACTCCAGTAAGTGAGAGGTTCACAGTATTAACTTGCATATGTATATTATATTGATTGTGCCAAGTAACTGTTCACAAAGATCGTTAATAAACAACTTGTTATAGTTTAATGGTATCAAAAACATGCTATCTCAGATTCAGGGCGCTGCCATGTTGAGACTTGTGCGCCAGTGACGTAAGCCAAATATTTTACGTCACTGGCGGAATTTTCGCTAATAATGTTAATAGTGACGTAAGCAATCCGCGACGTACTGGATACATCAAATACTATTGGACAGACATGGGATGTTCGAAAACGTGCATGCGCCGGTGACGTAAGAGGTTTACGTCACTGGCGCATAAGACTCAAGATGGCAGCTCCCTGAATCCAACATGGAGTGTTTCTGGTACAATTATACTATAATTAATTGTTTACTAAATATCTTTATGCACAATTATTATGCACAACCAATATATTATACAGATGTAAGTAAATGTTGTGAATTTCCCACTGACTGTGGTATCCCTTTAAAACATGCAGTCCCCAGTCGTAAGTTAAAAACTGATGTCCCCCACTTGACACACAAAAGAAATATGTGTGCGTGCGTGCGTGCGTGCGTGCGTGTGTGGTGTGTGTGTGTGTGTGTGTATTGAGTGTGTAACAAGATGAGTACAACAAAATAAACAAACAGTTATACACTCAATCGCCGGCGGGCTGTAAATGGCTTGACAATATGTTGTTATGAAAACACTAACTTTGACGAATGATGAGTAAGTGTAATTTTTTATTAAATCATGCAATATCTGCGCCAGTTTAGACAGCTGTTTGCTTTGATTAAAATGGTTCTAGTAAGTCTCTTCCTGGGAATGGAGCCAACAAATCAGACACTGATCTATTGGAACATGGCTTATATTTTGAACTAATTGTCTATACAATTTCAACGAACATAGTTTGCAGATACTAACCACAGTAGTGTAGACAGTTGAAACACAGCCAATAAGGAGGATCGTATAATGTACATCCAGTCCAGTAACTAAGACATACACAATATCAATTGAAACATTTGTTAAGTTTTGTCAGTCTGACAATCTGTCAGTCTTTATGCATGTATGTATGTATGTACGTATAATATATATATATATATATATATATATATATATATATATATATATATATACGTACGATTTCAGTTTTGTTTACTATTACACATACAATTACCATTAATGATACGATGCCATGCTACACTGAAGGTTCTAAGCTAATTAGTGCCATGCATTATTGTTGTTTTCCTCAGCTGTTCTACGTTGCTTGTGGTAGTAATGTAAAGGCGACGGACTGGGTTAATTGGTTTAATATGATATCTTCTATCGTGTTTGTAAATGGATGATAATATGAACACAGACCTGATGGGAAACTTTGACTTTACAGATTTATACACTGAAATTAATCACTACGAAGATGAAATGTATCATGACTCAAAAAAATACTAATGAGTGTAAATATTTGGCCCCGGTTGAATTCTCAAAAGCTTTCCAAAGTGACAACATTTCTCTATCGATGTTATGTATAAATTATCATAGCTTAGAGGCGCACTGGGATTCTTTGCAAGAATTATTTTGTAATTTATCATCAGATGGCCTGAAACTTGATATTATTGGCTTAACAGAAATATTCAGAATTCGGGATTCTCAGCAATACAATACAAACGGATACCATAGTTTACTTTTTAACACACGACTGCAAAATGATGATGGCCATGGTGGAGAAGGTATATATATTAACGAAAACTTTACATACACTAAACGCGAAGATCTGTCCATATTTATTCCCCATGTTTTTTTTCTAAATTTTTGGAAGTTCAAGATAACCAAAATAAACCTATTATAGTAGATGTAGTTTATCGTCCTAATTCAGCTCCTCGTGCAGATGTAGATATGTTCATAAGCAAAATAATAGAAATACAGGATAAAATATCAAATGAAAATAAAATTGCTTATCTGATGGGCGATTACAACATTAATTTGCTAAACTTTGTTACACATCAAAAAACCAACGACTTCATAGATAATGTAATAAGGTAGGGCGGGGTAAGGCGCCTATACGAGGCGATAAGCCCACCCGTCCTATCTACATAACAACGGCTCAGATCGCCACTAGGGTTTTGTATATCCGTGCTGCCACACAGCGGATGAAAAGAAACATAAAAAGAAGCAAGACTTTTACAGAGTATAAAATGTGACTTAGTTGATCTGTAAATGTAAAATATTAAAACATGTCATTTCATGTATCATTGTAAAACTCAGGAATTATCATAAATAACCATGACATTTATTAATATCTTAGGATATGCATACGACATACAGCTATTTTACTAGCGCACATGCCGGGGGGCTAAACGCCGTTTTTGAAAGGGGTAAGACGCCTACCATTCATGGGCGTCTTGCCCCCAAATCATACACTGTGTGTGTGTGTGTGTGTGTGTGTGTGTGTGTGTGTGTGTGTGTGTGTGTGTGTGTGTGGGTGGGTGTGTGTGTGTGTGTGTGTGTGTGTGTGTGTGTGTGTGTGTGTGTGTGTGTGTGTGTGTGTGTGTGTGTGTGTGTGTGTGTGTGTGTGTGTGTGTGTGTGTGTGTGTGTGTGTGTGTGTGTGTGTGTGTGTGTGTTTCTAATACATTATATAATATTCCTTTCTACTTCATTTTGCAGGGCAATGGTTAGGTCATACAAAAGAAAGACGGAGCGAGGGAAATATGGCGATGGTCAATTTGGGCAAGTTCGTCGTGCAGTTAGAGAGGGTATTCCGTTGCTTAAAGCAAGTAAGCAGTTTGTGGTACCAGCTCGTACATTGCGGAGGCACAGAGACAACGCTGTGATCTCGCCTGAAAAGTTGAATTGGCCCTAGAACTGTTCTTCTAGGATATGACGTCGAAAAAGCCCTCTACGAACACATCAAAGAGATGGAACGGCGCATGTATGGCTTGACAACTCTGGATGTCAGACGCCTCGCTTATGAGATTGCTGTCAAAACCAGGATGAACAACCCGCTTAACGAAACAACTAAGATGGCCTGTAAAGACAGCGCAATACACACCGAGTCGAGTGTGGAATATGGATGAGACTGGAATCACAAATGTCCAAAGACCTGGGAAAGTCGTGGCAACCAAAGGAGCGAGACACGTTGCAAAGGTTACGAGTGGGGAACGTGGCGCTACAGATACAGTCGTGTGTGCCATCAATGCAGCAGGTGCCACCAATGTTTATTTTTCCACGGAAGAGGATGGTGGCAGCTTTGATGAACGGGGCACCACCTGAATCTGTAGGCTACTGCAGTCCGAATGGTTGGATTGATGCAGACTTGTTCGTCAAATGACTTGAACATTTCGCTGCGTCGACAAATGCGTGTACGGAAAACCATCAAATCATAATCATGGATGGCCACAACAGCCATAAAACATTGGCTGCAATAACCTTCGCGAGGTCCAAAGGCATACAACCGCTAGTTCTGCCACCTCACTGCACACACAGGATGCAGCCGCTCGATACAACGTTCTTTATATCACTGATGACCGCGTACAACAACGCAGTAGACAGCTGGATGGTCACCACTCCAGGTCGACAAATGTCGTTTTACGACATGGCTGGTGTGTTCAATACAGCCTACAACAAATCAGCCACCCTTGACAAACCAGTCACAGGATTGAGGGCATGTGGTCGGTGGCCTTACGACTCAGATGTCTTCACTGGCGACGATTTTGCTGCAGCACTCCTGACAGGATCCCACCAGGCCACTGCTGGCCCTTCGTCTGATGATGTTCCAACTGCCGGTCCTTTACTTCGCGGCTCCCCAACTGCCGATCCTTCCGTGTGATCGCCATCCAAAAGCCGGCCCTTCATCCGATGAACCTCCAAGTGCGGGTCCTTCTTCTGATGATCACGCAACTACTGACATGTCAGCGGACGAAACAGCTGCCTCTCTGCCCACTGTTGGGTGTGTCGCCTCGACACCGGCTACGACGGTCATTCGTGACCTTATTAGGAACATTTCTCCATTGCCGAAAACATTATCAGCACGCAGCAAGTCGAGAAAACAGGAATCAGCAGCCTGGGTGTCGTCATCGCCGTATAAAAACGCACTTACAAAGAAAGGTGAAATATCTAAGCGGCAGGGCAAAGGAGGCGGGAAGCCGAAGGGGAAACGATCGATGCCTAAGAAAAAACAGATGACGATAACCATACAGGCAAAGAGATTCCGGAGCGATCTAAGCAGTGATGAAGATGAAGAATGGCATTGTTTGATACATTGCATACAACATACACACCCACCCACCTAACCACACCCCACCCACCATATACCATCCACACTAACTCGCATACTTGTAATTATTCAACGATTTTTGGAAAGGCATCTTGCCCCACCCAGATGGGCGTCTTGCCCTACATATGGGGCAAGATGCCCTTTTCGTAGCTATTTCTAAAAGTAGAATTTTTAATTATATTTTGTATCTATGTGTAAAATACTTATACACAAACTATGATATATATTTTAGATTACCTACAACTTAAAATATATTCGATTGGGTCATTATTAAAACAACTGCAGCGATTCCTGCTTATGGTGGGCCCTTACCCATGCCTACCTTATCCCAAGGTTTTATACCACATATAACCAAACCAACACGAATAACGTCAAACTTGGCAACACTTATAGACCACGTATATTCAAACCATAATCACCGTAATTATGAATTGGGAATTATCATAACTGATGTAGCCGATCATGTTGGTATATTTCATATAATATATCGTACACCTCGTCCAAAAAAAACTATATATAGGCACGTAAGACAGTTGCATCGTTTAGAAATCTGTTACATATGGCCGATTACTTAACTGTGCTATCCACAGCCGATGTAAATGAAGCTTATGGTAATTTCATGATAATATACAAATCATTTTTCGAAATATCCTGTCAAGTTAAACATATGAAGGTTAAGAGAAAATACATTAAACGAGAACCGTGGATTACTTCGGGCATATTGACTTCATCGCTAAATAAAGTAAAGTTACTTCGAAAGAAACTAAATAAACCTAATCCAGAAACGATTAATAAATATAAAGAATATTGTAGAGTTTTTAATAAGATCAAACGAGCAGCAAAAAGTGCTTATTATGCAGAAATGCTAGAAGCACGTAAACATAACGTCAAAGAAACATGGGCTATACTACGACAAGCAATACACAAACAAAAATAATTCTCTAAGTTCCCCGAAGCCTTCATCATAAATGGACATGACGAAAAACATATGAAAAACAATCGCAGAAGAATTTAATATTTTTTTTTTGGAATAGGTAAAACAATAAGCAATTCAATAAGTCTTCCTGTTAAGCAATTTGAAACACATCTAAAGGGAAACTATCCAGTAAATGTTTTCATGCATCCTACACACACACAAAAATTACCACCTGCAATAGACTAATGATGTTTTTAGACAAATATAGCATTCTGTATAAACACCAGTATGGGTTTCGAGCAAAACATTGACCCTACATTGGCTGTGTTTCGGGACCTTTCAAAAGCATTTGATACAACATACCATGACATTTTGCTGTATAAATTAAATTGTTATGGTATTCGGGGAATCAGTAATAAATGGTTTGCCAGTTACGTATTCAATCGAAAACAGTACATCGAAATACACAAATGTAAATCTTCTAAAAAAACATAACAAGCGGAGTGCCCCAAGGATCCATACTTGGACCAATCTTATTTATAATTTGTAGCAATGATATCATTAACTCTACGTCTTTAAACTTATTATCTATTCTGACGACACAACTGTATACAAATCAGGTCCTGATGTTGATATTTAAATTTTCAACATAAACCAAGAATTAACACATTTGTACGACTGGTTATGTGCTAATAAACTGCCATTGGATATAGAAATTAAATTATATATTTAGCCCATCGAATAACAAATATCAGGTAAATAAATGTATCAAAAATAATAATGAAAATATTAATTATATTGGAAAGGATAACAAAGAGGAATCAGTCAATGTTTTAGGAATATATATTGATAAACACTTAACATGGAAAAAACATATAAATATAATCAGTTCTAGGATATCTAGAGCAATTTTTGCAATTAACAGAATGAAACATTTTTTTGCCACATAATGCTTTAAAAACTCTCTATTATACTTTAATTCAAAGTCATCTAACTTACGGTATACAAGCATGGGGAAATGGAAATACAGTAAAAATGTTACAAAAACGCGCTGTACGAATAATTAGCAATAAAAGATATAGAAGTCACACGGATCCTATTTTGAAATCTGAAAATATACTTAAAATTGCTGATATATACAAGTTACATGTCTCATTTTTTATGTATGAATATCACCATAATACTCTGCCTAAATTCTTCGAACAGTATATACCAAACAATAATCTATCCACTGACAACAGAATTACGAGACAACATAACCTACTACGCACAGAAAAGCCCAGAACTCACTTTTCCTCTAAATTACCAAGACATCATTTTATAGAACTATGGAATAACCTTAATTATATCATTCAAAATCTCAAACCCAGACATAAGTTCAAATCTCTACTATCTAAACAATATTTATCTAACTATCTTAACCAAGTATATTGCTTAAATCCCAGATGTGTAGAGTGTAACTAATTGTTTTAATTTAAAAAGACACACTTTGGATATTCACACATTTTCACACACTTCTTAAATTCCTCTAGTCCGTTGTCATGCAAATGAGTATAGTGTATAAGTATATATATATATATATATATATATATATATATATATATATATATATATATATTATATATATATAATATATATATATCATTTCGAAGTTTATGTTTTGGGGTCACAGGAAGACGGCACAAAATGTGCCATGTGACCACCACGTAACAATACTGTTCTTGTTGTTTGATTATTAGAATCGTAATTTTGTTTACAAATAATAATATTTATTTTATATTGATATACTACACACACACACACAACACACACATATATATATATATATATATATTTTATATATATATATATATATATATATAGTTGATCGCTTTATACATATGGGATATTATTATTGATTGTGCGTGTGTTTCTGTGTTGAAATTGTCGCTTTCAATCTGAACATACATGGATATATACAGTATGTATATATGTACGTATATATATATATATATATATATATATATTATATGTTTATATATACATTGTGTACATTATACGTACATATATACATACATACATACAGACATGCATTAAACTATCTATACACACACAACACACACACACACACACACATATATATATATATATATATATATATATATATATATATATATATATATATATATATATATATTCCATGTATGTTCAGATTGAAAGGCAACCATTTCAACACAGAAACACACGCACAATCAATAATAATATCCCATATGTATAAAGCGATTCAACTTTTGAAAGTCAGTAGAATCATTGTTCGGCTACATTATTTTATATTATGCTCTTTCCAAAACCACTTACAACATATAGAATGTTGTAATGGATTTACGTTTGATGTTTCCAATGATTTTGTAATAGTTGCATAGTCAAATTTATACAAAAAAGCTAGAATCGTTTCATTCCTGTTTGACGTTTGTACCTACCTTGACTGAGGGCCAGGGAAGGAGCGTACAACGCTATTGCCAAAAACATCAGCTGCAAAACAAGTTGCTTCTCAATAACACGTCAGGCAGACAACAAAACATTTACCAACAAGGTTAGGCAAATACAGTTTACATAACTAACAGTCAAACCATAAATTGATCGGTCGGTCAATCTCTCGGTCGGTCGAACAATCGAAAAAACAAGCAATCGATCGACCAAATCAAACAATCAATCAGCCAATCAATCTCTCTTTCTAACAATCGATCGATCGATCGATCAGTCAATCAGCCTGACAGCCAGTCATAAAGGCATACAGCCAGACAGCTAGACAGACAGCCAGCCAAGCAGACAGGCAGACAGGCAGACAGGCAGACAGTCAGACGGGCAGACGGGCAGACGGGCAGACGGGCAGACGGGCAGACGGGCAGACGGGCAGACGGGCAGACGGGCAGACGGGCAGACGGGCAGACGGGCAGACGGGCAGACACGCAGACAGGCAGACAGGCAGACAGGCAGACAGGCAGACAGGCAGACAGGCAGACAGGCAGACAGGCAAACAGGCAGACAGGCAGACAGGCAGATAGGCAGGCAGACATCTATCGATCACTTAATCATGTCGAATATCTTTCTCCCTCGTATTTCATATTTTACCCAAATTGAAACTTATTTGCTTCAAAACGATGACGTCATATTGACGTCAGAAGTATTCGCAATTATCGTAGATAGAACAACCGCAGAGAGAGGTCTGACGTCTTACAACTGAGACGCCGGCAGCGGCCGAGGCGAATGGTCGTAGACGCTTGTCAAACCGGTCTTGTAAGAACTGGAAAAGAAATGGGGATGCGGACAGTTGATGTGTGTTTGAATTGCAGAACACATTCACCAAGCCCTTATGATAATAATGTCATCGTTACGCTCGGACGGGCAGTTGTTTAACAGGAACAAATTGGCAACCAATTCATTCCTTTTGGTAATTTTGCGTGGTATTTTGTGTCTGTGAGCGCAACATCGCCGCTATTCATAGAGTTTGTAATGAATTTACGTAACGTTATCACTTAATTACACATATCATTGCTTATTATACTTAAGTTACCCTCTTATAGTTTATTATAATACAGAGCCCAGATAGTTGAATGACCGATAGGCTCTTGACAATCGACGAATTCGCAAGTTTATGTTTGTTCAAGTAAGCAAACACCAAACCGAATTTCGCAGTGTTATTTCATTGCTTAATTGTTGGTTGTTACTCAAGAATGTACACTGTAATAATGTCAACGTTATTAACGTGGCTTCACCAAGAGAACGACTAAATATTCACTGAATATTGTAAACTGCTGAGATAACTTCACGAATTTCTAACACTTTGTCAACTGGTAGATCATAGGCCAATGATCCCCAGCACATAAAAGAGGCGAACGCGAGTTCAAATGTTTGGTGGTAGCATTCGAATGCTCATTGGAATGCGAATAGCTGTGTCCAACTAACCCTATCTCGACTTAAGCTATGTTATAATGAATTACCTGCTAATACTCGAATCAACGAAGCATTTCTTGCCAACGTATATTTAGACGATGCACTGAATAA
>JAODUO010000245.1:360000-382500 GCA_025642075.2 Ridgeia piscesae | reverse complement strand
AAAGAACTAATAATACCGCCTCATTTAGAATAATGTATACAGGCATGGAGGCCATATCGCAAGAAGGATATTGATATGCTAGAACGAGTACAAAGGAGAGCAGCCAAAATGATACCAAAACTCAGGAATATTAGTTATGAAATGCGTCTAAAAGAATGTGGTTTAACAACACTAGAAGCCAGAAGTTTGAAAGTAGATCAGATTGAGGCGTTTAAAATATTGAATGGGTATGAAAATATTGACAGAAATATTTGTTCACGGTCAAGGAAGAGAGAAGAACTATAGGACATGAGTTGCATTAGCAAAGAAGCAGTGTAGACTAGATATTAGACAATTTTCATTTTCAAAAAGAACAATAAACGAATGGAACAGATTATCTGCTGAGTAGGTGCTAGTAGTTTTAATATATTTAAAAATAAAATCAACATATACCTAAGACGGGCGGTGTGTACTTAGATAGATAGGTTGGACTCTCGATAAGCCAAAGGGATTCCTAGTCCACCTGCCATCTAGAGTTGAATTTCTAGGTGGCAATCTTGTTAAATCTTGTTAAAAACGAAGCGTTCTGTTCGTAGTGTTTCAATGATTACCTAATATACTATATAAAACGTACATATGATTACAACAACTACAACAAGGGAATTCTAACGTTCATATATCAATGAGTACAGGTTTGTGGTTTGAATGAATTATATATTTAATACATCTCGAGATGATTATTTGGGGGAAATAGTCAAATTCCGAATCGGCGCAACCATGCATCTGGATGGGATGCGGTCCCATGCATACTATAAGCCATGGACATCACGGTCGAAATACATATCATAGTGGCAGGGTAAACTTGATCCTAACTGAACTCGAATGCACTGAAAATTCGTACTCGGTGCGATATGCAAGTCGTATTCGAAATTTCCAACTGTATTTAATTCGATATTGGATTCGAATGAAACACCAGATTCCTTCTATTCTTACTGGCTCATTCCTGATAGAGGAAAAGACGCTCTCGCATTAAATAATATAAATAATATAATTTTTACCAACCAAACATACGCTTCCTTTCGTTACTACTTTGTGATAGTTCACATTTGTGTTTACGTTTACACATCAATACGAGTGTTCACACACTTTCATTTTGCAAAAGGGGAACAGCATTCCGACGACAAACATCCCAGCCATTGGTCTCGTCAACATTCCGGTTATTTGAATGGTCAGATGGAACAACGTTCCCTTCCATTGACCGACAACGAATGCCATCAGTACGTTGACGACCCCCACCATAGTAGATGGAACAAACCAACACATTACAGTGTAATTTGCTTACAAATGGCGCACGTCATCACATTTCAAGATAACATTCTGTGTAAAAATCTGCCTCTAGGTGGGGGCGCAATTGAATGTTTTGTGCCTCCTCGTGTTCCGTCCCTGTCAAGTACGGCAGACGTTAACATGTTCCATTCAAGTACGAACATAGCGTAGATTACTGCATTCCTACATCGGCGGTAGTTGATGTTAGGACAGATTCTTGCTGAACTCACCAGTCAGTTCTGCTACCAGCGTCGACCGTTTAGTGCCAAGGTGGCGTCCTGTACACCGACGATATATCGGCTTAGCGATGTCCGACAAAAATGTCGCTGCCAAACTGTTTTGTGCAGAAGACGTTGAACTGAAAAAGACATAACAGCAACGTTACACAAACTTCACGCATCACTTTGTATGTTTGATGGAACGATCTAACTTGTTGCTAGGGGTTATTCAACGATCCGTTTTCTATATAAAGTTTTCAATATAATTGTTCTTCGAAAAACGACCCACGCACCCTGAGTGATTTGACAATGATATCGCCACTATTCGCGGATTCGATAATTGATTCTCGTAAGCATAAGTGAAACTTGTTTTAGACATCACTTACGTCACACTCTCACTGCTAAACCTAGTTTGTACAATTGAATGACTGATAGCTACTTGTCTTCTGTTTATTCAGTTAAACAAACAAACAAACAAACAAACAAACACATAAACAAGCAACACTACGCCATGTTATTTTATATCGTAATTGTTGGTCGTTATTAATAAATGGTCACTGTTTTTGCAGTTTTAATGTTGTGAACTTTAGAATAAGTGACAAACACAACACATATTGTACGATCTGGTTCAATATCGTCGCTAATCGCAATCTTTCTAATGGATTCACGTTAGCGTGCCACGTAATTAGGCATATCATTGCAGATGACACTTACGTTGCCCTCTCACAGTTCAACGTAATATAGCGCGTAGACTGTTGATTGACCGACATGTACTTGACAATCGACGTATTCACAAGTTTTTGTTTGTTCATGTAAGTAAACTCCAAATAGAAACACGCCTTGTTGTTCCATGACATAAATGTTACTTATTATTCAGAAACACGTATTGCTCGAGTTCTATAATGAATTGCTATACCTACCGTCCTTCTAGAACGATGAATGTTTATATGTCCCAATACATAATACGTTTCAGTGCTATATTCACTTCAGGTGACTAAGAGTTCCACGTAGGCGACCTATTTACAAATCACTCTGGTACACGCCGTGTGAGACAGGACAAACACGGGGTACAATATTTATTAGAAGCTACACCTATCATTGGAGCAAGAAAGCAAGAGCAGTGATTTAAAAACCGACACAGTTATTCGTGCTTTTAACACATTGCCAATTGGTAGAAACATAGTCCACAGGTTCACGGAAAGTGATGACATATAAGAGTGGCGAAATTGTATCGATACCCGAGAGAAAATACACTTAAAATGTTTCATAGCTAGCGCATTTACAATGTTATATAGTACAGATGTGCGTACGTGTGTACACGCATGCGTGCATGCGTGCATGCTTCTATGTATGTCTGCATACATGCATTAAGTGGACATTCATCTGCGTTAGTTTTGCATATATTGGGCTGATGTTTTGTATGTGATCTAGTGGAACCACTGGAATGGTTCGTAGATTCAGACTTTTTTTAATGTATTCCGGGAGTCGGGGAATTTGGGAGTTCACTATTTTAAAAGGCTGTACATTGAGTTCCAGCCGCATAATTTATGATTTACCATAACATCGTCATGACATTTTAATTTATGTTTATGTTATTAACGTTTCACAATCGCGAAACCTTAACCATGCAACAACTCGGCTTCCACATGCTAGCATTTTGTTGCGTCTTGCGCGACCTATTTGTGTGTACCGCAATTTTCGAGTTTTAGCGCGGATAACAGTGTTTTACCCGAAGCATCTCTGGGAAACTCGGCTAGTTAATGCATAAATTAAACTTCAATTGGTTTTGAAACACGGACGTTACCTTGAATACGCTGGTGAGCTTCATGCGGTAATACTTCGGCACGAAGACGGCGCCAATGACGGGCATTGCCAGCGCGTAGCCGACGCCAATCACCCAGTAGATAAGGCCGTGGTAATACACCTCAACCGGGTCACTGAGGAAACTGATGGCAGACAGCCAGGACACGTAGAGAGACACACTGACCGGCAGAACGGGCATGCGACGTTCGGCCATCAGGTAGACGTCTATGCCGGGGTTCTTACGCCGTGTGAAACCGTGGTAGAGACCTATCGCCGTCGACCCAGTCACTGTCAGGGAAAAGACGACGTAGTCGGCCCAGTGGAAGCGCATCGTCGCCTCCGATACAGTCCTCCATGTTGTGTCAGGCCGCTGTGTATTGTGGCCGGCCGCAGCTGTTACGCACTTCAAAGCGATGTTACGAGGCCCCGTTTTGTGTATGTCCATTGTCAACACTGATAGTGTGTTTGTTGAACTCCAACGGCTCGAGAATGTCATTTGCCACTGGACGTTAGCAGAGGTAGAGGAGGAAGAACTACCACATTGAAGTAGTAAACAACTGGTTTACATGCCGTTACTTCTCCTTGTTTAGAATTCTTTTTGAAATACATACATGGGCACATTTGACGAGATTGTAAAATACTTACGATTGTCTTGCTAACAAGTGCAACGTTGCATACAAGCGGTGGCAGCTTAGCCTTAGATATGTCTATTTTCTTTTTTTTAGCAATAACTGTTCTAAGCATCGTATTATGGCTATGCACATCAATTTCAAACTACAATGGAGTCGAATGAAACACCGCACCCTGAGCAACTAGCTAATGGTGTTTGTATTATGCCAAAGCAAGTCGACTTCAAAATTTGCCATCAGCCTCCTGGATACGCCAACGCAGTGGTCATTGCTATAATTTGGTATTCCTCAATTGCTCTTTTGGCATCGTAAAATGTGGATTACCTTTACCAAGGGCAGTACCGAATACTAATGTTGCGAAATTCATTTTTAAGTATTTACTTATTGTATACAATGTCGACCCGTGGAGGAGGTGGTGATTGTCGCCACCTAGCGAATCATCGAGAAATGATATATATATATATATATATATATATATATATATATATATTATATATATATATATATATATATATAATAACTGTTTTGATGAAGACACATAACACGTAAGCAACAAGCGGTAACAAAGATGAGTATGAGAGTGAACAAAAAGGAATCATGAAATATGTCAATAAATATTAAAATAAATATATATTTAAAGACAACATATAATTCCAAGATATAATTAAGTACGTTGCCTTGGAGTTACACACGACATAAGGCGTGTATGTTCCACATTTGTAATATAAGAAATAATAGTTCAAGCATTTTTTTATCTTTCAATAATATATTTTTCCGTACGTATACAACAAATTATTAACTTAAACTTATCGTGAAACTGAGTTGTTGTGGACGATTTAAACAAAAGAAAATATGTTTTAGACATTAAAAGCTGTTAAGACATTTGAATTCTTGAAACTAGTTAATAGTTATAATATACCTTAAAAGTAACAGTCATTGTGTGACCGACTTTGAAAGAAAAAAAGACGGGAGCGAATCAGGAAGTGGGAGAGAGTGGGTATATACCGCCTATAGTACAAGCTAATGTAACTACTGAGGCTCGGCCACCACATCGGTTGCTCCTTACAACGTTCCCTGGCAAGGAACGTCACGACCGTCTTCCCTCACAACTGACCGACTTCCGTTGGAAGTGTTCCAAGTGTACCCAAAGCCCGGTGCGCCAGACCGGATGAGACCCTCCATAGTGCGAGCGTCACTGGGAGACCATTCCGCCACGAGGCAGTGGAAACACTCAGTTGCAAAAAAGGTAGCCATTTAATTGGCTTATATACAATGACAAGCTTTTATGTTGTAGCATTACACTAAAACATACCATTAAACCAAAACATATATATTATGCTATATCATTTGATACATCAAACTTGTTAAGTTGCATAACTATAATTATTAATGTTGACTTATCCAGATGCTTGGATTGTTATGTTCTGTAGCGGAAGTTGGGCAACATTATGGCGCACACATCGCCAACGTTTTCTCCTTCATAAAATTAAACAACGCATTATTCTTAAACGCAGATATATAATACACTATATCCTACAGTGAATAATACAACTCATATTGTTATACGATAATTCGGAATTTAATACAATAAAGAGAAGTTGATTAAAACATGTTATTTGTTTGTTATTTTATTTAAGAAATAAATACAATGCTTACCTATGATTTTTATCGACGCAAATCAGCTAGTGCATCTATTCATTACATATCAAATATGTTCCCAAATAATGTTTTGATTAACGAGAAATGGATTATCTGTGTAGTTATATTCGCTGTAGAACGACGCTAACATTTATGCGTGATGATGATTTTTGTCTTCCGTATGCGTTCTGGTTTGTTTATGCAAGTTAGCAATACAGAATGTCGACACTGTGCCACGTGACAATATATGTGATGTACTACCAACAGTTGCTGTTCTAAATACCACAACAACATTACACACGTTGTCTACCTTTAAGCAATTGTCTGCAGCAGTCGTCGCTCTCTTTTTTGCGTCTAATTTATATCGCAATGTCTGGTTAAGTCTAAGCTGCAACATGTGCAGCTCATTCAAGACTACCTGTCAAACCCCGTACAACGTCAAATGCGTATCGTTTGCTGAATAACATACGATACGCTGCATCCGACCCCACGCGAACCATCCTTATACACGTGAAGTTGGTCTTGTACTGAAAACCAGGAGAACTGCTTTTCGACTACAACTGCACTTCGACGAATCCATGCTTTCGATCGAACGCTTAAGTCATTTGTTTGTAGCAACTGTCAGGTGCAACGCGACAGAGTTTGCTAATTATACGTTGTCAATATGTGCGTTCTGGCGCGGGACCAAAAGATACCATTGTCGGAGGCCGCACGTCAGGCTAAGAATGTCCACGGCAGTGAAGCATTGCATTGCATTGTCTGTGTTAAAGTGACAATGAAACATGACAGGTATAACACATGAACAGGACAAAACAAGTTTGCCTTGAATAGCACAAGTAACTTCGCTCTTCTTGTCGAATATGCAAATACCCATGACCGTACCGAATTGCGGCTTAATTAGAATGATGGGTGGGGTGAAAAGGATTGGTGGATGAAAGTATGGATGACGAGAGGTGTAGAGGGACACTGAGAAGGAAAATGGTAGAGGATAAAGAAAATGACGAAGCGGGAGACAGAGAGGGGGAGAGGCAGCCAGGCAGGGAGGAAGGGAGATAGAAAATGTTGAGTATTTATAAAGGAAGGGATGGGGGAAGGTTTAAATATTAATCATAATGGTATTCGACATAAGGGACTAGATAGCTGGGTGATTTTAGCAATAAAAAAACATTGTTCTGATGATGCAGTGGGGGGTGAAGGGATGGAAGGAGGGAGGAAGGAAGAAGAGAGATAGATGGAAGAGATTAACGCGAGACAAAAAGAGAGTGTGCTTTTATGTGTAAGAGATTGTGTTGTGTGGATAATATATATATATATATATATATATATATATATATATATATATATATATATATATATATATATATATATATATATATATATATATATATATATTGTCATCAGTTCGATTTCTTTTTTTGTATTAATCTGCACCCACCTTCCGAAGAAGACTTTATATTATCATAGTCGTTACCGATAAAATAACATTTCTTACAGATTGTAGAGCAAAAACATAGTACGTTTAAAGATAACTTCCAGCAATCATCAAACGCGTGCGCAGCATACACTAACATTATCACGTCACGTAACCTGTTGCCTATCACCGCTGTGTCCATAAAAGATTAGATCAGTTTCATATAGCAGATATGATGCCGCCTATACGTTACCTTTATAAATTCTGTTGGCAAAGGTCATGCTTGACGAAGGTCACGTGCATCAATTGACTGCCACGTACACAAACCGCAAAGTAACGGTTTTGTAAAATAATGTTTTTATATATATTTTAATAATCCATTACTAATTCAAAACGTAAAAAGGAAGATATTGTAAATATTTAAGAATCGCATTATGATTCAGCCTGCAACTGATCTAAAACTAGATCGAAGGAAGCATAGACCTCTATTCCAAAGAGTAATACAGGAGCAGAAATAACACCTACTCCCAATATTGGTACTTACTATAGGAGTAAATAAAGAAAGTAAATACGACACACACACACACACACACACACACACACACACACACACACACACACACACACACACACACACACACACACACACACACACACACACATACACACACACACACACACACACACACACACACACACACACACACACACACACACACACACACATACACACACACACATATATATATATATATATATATATATATATATATATATATATATATATATATTTATATATATATATATATATATATATATGTTGCACTTCTGTTCACCCCTTTCCACCAACATTATGATGTGTAATTCGTTAGTGTTGTGGTTAGAAATAAATTAATTACATCTTCCCAATCTTCCCAAAGGACATATTTCGCAGTAAAGGTTTACAGTAGTGGGAGGTAAAGTAAGCTTTACGAAACTTGTCATAGCCCGGGCCATTCTTACTGTGCATGGTGTACGAAAGGTAAACAGGCATTGATGAAGTGCGAGTAGAGATGCTGGCGGTGGCTGAGCGTGTTGGAATTGATTGTCCGAATACGGAAAAGAAAAGGAGATGTATATGACACGGGAAAATATAGAAGCACTACGTTGCTAAGCCATATGTTGAAATTGCTGAAAAGAATCCTGGATGGCAGAATAAGAGCAATAGTGTAAGGGGAAATCGACGAAGAACAGCTGGAGTTTACACAAAGAAAAAGAACAACGGATGGGATGTTTGCCCTGAGGTAGCTAGTAGAGGAGAACCTGGAATGACAGGAGGATATGGCAATTAAATTTATAGAACTGGAGAAGGCCTATGCTACAGTCTCAAGAGAAATGACGATGGGAACACTGGGGTGTATGGGGGTCCCAGAGGGAGAGGTCAGGATGATGGAGGGGACGTATAAGGACACGAAGATCAGGGTGCTGTGTGGACCGGGAGTGTCAGGAGAGTCAAATAAATGTTGGTCTGACACAGGGGAGTGCTTTTATCCAATTGTTGTATATCTCTGTGGTGGAACTGATCAGCAGAACGATTTGTACAAAAGACATACTCCGGAAACTATTGTACGCAGGTGGCCTGGCAGTAGTAGCGGATGGGGAAGCAAATCTCCTAGAACAGCTGATAGAGTGGAAAGATATTTTCAGCAGACATGGACTGAGGGTATGTTTGAAGAAGACGGAGGTAATGTGGGTGGGACATAGAAGGAAAGAGCTGTAAATAAATCTGGCTGGGAAGACGCTTAAGCAAAGAGACAGTTTTGTCTACCTGGTTGGAGTGATATGTGAGGTTGGCAGTTCGCCAATCTCAAAATAGGAAAAACCTTTGGGTTTTGGCTTGGACGGTGGCGTGGGAGTTCAGTTAAAAATAGGTAAAGGTAAGTTCTTGCATAGCGCAGTATACCATTCTCAGGATTGCTCAAAGCGTTTTACACTTTACGTCCTTGGCAGACCTGTTCAATCAGACACCATCTCAACTTCTCTGGGAAGCATCCAGCCATATGCTGCAATTAATGCGCGAACGCTGCTCGTATACATATACACCACTTGTCTATTGCCAGGTACTCATTTATACAGCTGAGTGAACTGGAGCAATGTAGAGTGAAAAAACTTGCCCAAGGTTATAACACCGCAGCACAGGCTTCAAACCCTGGTCCTCTCAGTTGAACCTGCTGGTCTAAAATGGACTAGTGATTTCCATAAAAACATACGGCGTATAGGTACAACAGACGCTGATAAAAATACTTCGGAGAAAATTATTTATAATTTCTAAAAATGCGTGAATTTATATAGCAGGAAGGAATTATCGTTTGGGGGAAAAGTATCACTCTGCAATCTGCGCTGTGCAGCTCCATTTGGTACATAGAGATTCTTACCTCAGTACCAAGCAAGGTGGAATAAATTGAACAAAATTGGCTTTTCCATTTCTTTGGAACAGTTAACCCCTAAGCTTTGAAAAGAGAATCATTATAAAACACATTTGCGGACGAAGGTTTTAAAGTTATAGATATTAGAACTAAATATATTGATCAAACAACTTCTGCAATTAATTAAAGAGTATAGAGCCAAATGGACTTTCTTAGCAGTGTATTGGCTGGGTATACATCTTAAAGAGTATGTAGTCCTGCTCCGCCTTTACCCACCTTAAATGTTAAGGTGCTGGTTCACGTCCGGGTATTCTTGTCGGAATGACAAGCCATCAATCGATGCCCTCTCGACAACTTTCAATGTAATTCATGTTATTAGCAACATCAGTTCTTTCAAATTAAACCATTACTTAGAAATGTATCGGTTTAGAACATGAAAATGCGCTTCTTTGGAGTTTGACATGCTCAGCGAAACATAATCGGCACATTCCATGATCGTTCGATGGACAGCCACACGTGCGTGGACAGCCAGTCTCTGCCACGCCCCATGACCGTCGCCCCGTACAAAATTACGCAACATGTGCCGGAGCGCCGGCGACCTATTTCGCTTCGATCGGCCGCTTCTATTCACACCTCGAAACGCTGACCCAGGGAATATCATGGGCTAACCGGAACGTGTTTACAAACACGACGAACGCTGATATAATCACGTGTATTATTATATATGAACACACAGCGCGATGTGTGAACTGTTCAGATACTATATACTCTGCAACTTGACGCGAGGGAGGGAGGGAGGGAAGTAGGGAGGGAGGATGAAGGGACACATTCTTTATAACAGATCTATTTGATGAAGGACTAACACCCGCTTGTGTATTGCTCGTTAGCGCAACATCTACATAGTCTAAGCATTAGCCGCTAATGCTAAATGATGCTCCTATCCGTGAAGTTATAGCCAAGGATGACGTACAACATACCACTTGGTACACAAGGATGCTGAGCGCCTTCAAGCTTGTTTTGTTTGACCCAGAAAGATCTGCGTCGTCCTAGGACTAGATAAAACGACCGGCAAGTCGACGAGGCCACCACTTCAAGGGACGCTGGACTAAATTCCGGTGCATGTAGTGCGATGTGAGCAATTGTCCGTGCGGCGTGGCTCTTGGATAGGGCAACGTACCGCCTAGCTACGGTTCTATATACATGGGAAAACGCATAATAACGTCGCGACTTAGACCTAAATACTAACTACACGTGGGTCTACTAGTTCTATTTATAGCATGATTCAATGCTGATTACCGTAATGACAATTACAAAACGGTTTACAGGTTTTTCTATTATACATCTAACGTCACTGTAAGCGTCGTTGAAAATTGAGTCCCGTTGTACTTCGAATTGTAGGTTTGTTAATAATGGAGGGAATGGGAAAGAGTCTGTGTGTGTGTGTGTGTGTGTGTGTGTGTGTGTGTGTGTGTGTGTGTGTGTGTGTGTGTGTGTGTGGGTGTGTGGGTGCGTGCGTGCGTGCGTGTGTGCGCGCGCGCGTATGTGCGTGTGCGTGTGTGCGTGCATGTGCAATTTGATATGAGAATCTTACTACTCAAGGCAGTGTAGAAACGGACTTTTTGAAGCCCCAAGAACTAGACAGTGGTTCAACAGCACCAGCTCCCTCGTCTTACACGGAAATCTTAGGCCGAGCCAAAGACCTGAACTCACGGTGGTAGTAATTGTCAAATAGCATCGTACCCCCTTGTCCTCTAAGATCGGAGGCCGAGTGGACCTGCCGCTTCGTCTCAGTCCTCCAAAATGCATACCTCGTGAGGTTTGTCTGGAGTGGAGTGTACAAGGAATCGCCACTTGTCTCCCTTCTTCACACGTCCTTCGTTACACCGTCCTTCCTTCATTTTCTTTGTCTTCTTCTTTTTCTCTTCCGAAGCACTGACAATGCTGCAACTTTTCTCAGGTAGTCGTCTTTCTCTCTTCTCTGGACGCAGCCATACCAGCGGAGCTGGGCGTCTCTCGATATCTCTTGTTTTCCCTCATGCAACACCCGCTTGCTGTCACACTTCCTCATCTGCATGCAGACGTACACCGTCCCCGTGTTTGTCTGGCACGTAAGTCTCGTGCTTCTTGCTAACCGCCTGGTCTGGCTCGCTCGTGGCGCCCTGATATCAGCATACAGCGACAACACCATCGACATATTCATTCCAGTATTCCTAATAATAACAATAGGCAATCATTGCATTGGCTGCCTGTGCACTATCGCATCATTTTCAAGATTTGTACAATAGCTTATCAAGCACTCTCATCTATAAAACCAGCATGTCTAAATTCAATGCTAACTCCAGCAAGAAATTCCAGACATTCTTCGGGTGAAAACGAAAGCCGGGACCCGAGCTTTCTCGGTTGCCGCAACAACGGTGTGGAATTCGCTTCCTGCCAGTGTTAAATCAGAAGGTAATATAGTTTCATTCCGCCGAGGTCTAAAAATCGATCTCTTTAATGCTGCCTATCCTCCTTAGCCTCCTAGCTTCTTCATCCATCCATTGACGACTCACGCATTGTTTTACGATTATGAGTTTGCTTAATGCCTTGTTTTTGTTGCGCCACTGAGCTTGATCTTCGAGGATATTGGCGCAAAAGAAGTCATTATTATTAATATTATAAAGTTGTTAATAAACGAAGGACTAACATGATTAATTTAAGTCAGTTATAACCGGGCAAATTATGCTCGGCATATGGAAATGTAGCACTATCCGAATTTATAAAATATGTAGGTATAGTTTATTTATACGGTATATCACATCCGAGATATGGAAAACATAAGACTGGAATTCAAGTGTATCATGTATATAGTTTACTTTTTTTTAATAATAATACACACGCGCGTGCGGGCCTATCGACGGTGTAATAGTAGAAGACTGGCAATTAACTGAGGCCCACACCATTCAACTGAAACATCTAATGTTGCCGTTCTTGAATATGGACTACCCAAATGTAATTGCTTCGTCCACATGCATTTTCAAATAATAAAATACAACATTGTTGTCACTTCTACGAATCATGCAGACGACTTCTGCTATTTTGTGCAAGCATTGATAGATAATCATTACATATATTATGGCAATGTTGAAATAATATACCTGAATCAGTATTCAACACCACACACGACTATATTTAACTTACAATACGACGCGCATATTTGGAAATTTAGGCGGCCATCTTGAAAACAGCAAATAATTCTGTGACGCTCTTCTGAAAATAAGTCTTCGTTAGACAAGCCATGTTTGTATATGACATGGACGTATACTACTTCTACTGTTCAGGAGATTGTCAAACAAACTAGTTAAGCAGTTTTTATCTGATAAATCACATAACAGATGGTCATATATTTCCCATCTTTAGATACCATAACATAAAGCTACTCACTTTTACTGGTTACCCGATCTAAATATACACTCTTTTATCAAAACGCACGACAATTATTGCATATTCACACGCTACAGTTCTAAACAACGAGATTGCTTTGTCATACATCACATGAACCACGTAGGCAGTTCTAACGCCCCAAAGACACCAGGACGTTTCACCACTGGTTGGTCTACAGGCTATGGTTGTACGTCGTCCCATACACCACGCCACGATACTGTCTGTACAACACTAGCAACACCAAAGCCATACAACAGGTCAACGATGACAAATATTGTGCGACTGCCGCTCTAGCGAATCACATTGTGTATACACTAGATGGCGCGCCTCGTTCTTCTTAACTTCGGGAGCTCCCCAGCTTCCGCTCGTGATCGAGTGGTTCTAAATCCTAAATTATATAACGAAATTAAGCGCAGCGTTATCACAACAAGATACAATTGTATCACACTTGTCAACTTGTTTAAACACTGACGCAAACGTAATAATTATATACGTTATGTAAAACTATACACACTCTATGGTATGTTTTTGTACCACTCCATAATAGTGAATTACTTTATCGCTGCGTTAACGTAATGCTGAAGGGTCCGCAATTACGCTGTAATCATACCCGGCAGTTCTCCAGCGAACATCGTGCGAGAACTTGGCGTGAATTTAAACGAGACGATAAGAAGCGAGCGCGCCACCTAGTGAGTCGACGAATGAATCGGCCACGAGGTTTCTTCTTCAAAATAATCCAGCCCTTTCTGCTTGCTGCTATCCTCGACGGCGTTGTAGATTTTGGTGATCCTTTCCGCGACGCCGTGTGGGTGTTTCTTGTCGTCATGTGGGTGCCTCTTCTTCACATGAGAGTGGTCCGGTTGTCTGCAACCAAATTATCCGTGCAAGGTCACAGAGTACTGACAATAACTGTCACAGCGAATAGTGTGAAAGTTAAGGGTCGTTCATAATTGTCAACATTTTCGTTTGGGGTTGTCGGCCCGATTGTTGTATGGCGTATTTTGAGGGTTATTTTGGAAAAGCTGAATCGCAAGTGACAACGATACACGTGTGTCAACGTCGTAGTCATGACCACCAATGCCAACAGGTTGGCATTAATTGTTGGCCTGGCAACAGAATATGCAAGCTACCAGATGTAACGACCAAAACATTTCTCTCGATTGTTACGATAGTATGCGCATGCTTAAACAGGCTGCCCACGTGACTCGTACAACGATTACCCTTGATGGATCAGGACATAAACAAATTGGATTTACCATGGATGCACTAGCTGCGCAGACACTGTCTACACCGGAAAATAACATCGCAATTGTTTTTTTTTAACATGCAATGACCAAGTCCTTAATTGGTATATAATGTTGTCATCGTTTGGTTCGAGTTTGGTATAAATACGACTTCGTGATCCCGATTATATAAATCGACAATTGGTAATTGAGGGATGCTTCTGAACGCCAGAGTTCACCAAGTCGTATACGGCACGCAAGTGAGTCTCGTTTCCGGTCCGTTCTGAGCGATACCTGACAAGACCAGACACAACTGGGCCACACCTCGTTGTCCTTAAGCGTATTCAAAGTCAAAAGTACTGCATTACGGCAAAATGAATTAAAATAATAACTTATCTACATAATAATTCCTACCTTTTAGATGAGTGTTGGTTCGTTGTAAAACTTACAACGGAAATTTGTGCTGTGGCAATTACGCTTGTATGCGAAAGAATACACACTTCGTTTGAGTCGTTGGGGACCGAATCATGAACAAAAATGTCAAAATACCATAAAAAGCCTATGTCGACAGACGGGGCTTACAAGCATGCCCTAAAGACGAGGTGATTTGAGAAAGACATAAGCGGCACTTACTGCACCCATTCCATCTCCTCCTCGTAGTATTCCCTTCCCTTCTCCTTGCTCTCTTCTACCACGGTGGCTAACAGATCACGGATGAGTCCGCTCGATCTTTTGCGAGGCCTCGCGTGTGGCGGTGGCGCCATGTCGCACGAACTGCTGGACGAGTGGCGCTCTGCGTCTCTACAAAACGAAAGAGAACGTTCTGTGGCGGTGGCGCCATGACGCTCGAACTGCTGAACGAGTGGCGCTCTGTGTCTTTACAAACGAACGAGAATAACCATCAAACAAACGTAATTTTGGCCGTTGTTATTCAAAACTGATATGTTTCGCATGTTTCTAATAACGGTCATAAGTCAGCGTAGGTTCTTGCAGTCTATCAACATTTTTGCACCATTAAAATATCTTTCATTTAATATATAACCGATGTTTTGATCATGTTTACTACTGTGAAGCTAACCTTCAAATACACAATTATTCATTTTAATAAAATATCTGCAGATGAAACACATTTACACACGTGAGAATATAATGTCAGTAAGTCACACAAATAATTATTGTGATAACACTAGGAACTTTATCGGTTTTATTTCGGTTTTAAATCCGTATTCCCCACATTTCGAATGACAGCTGTAGGTTTCATTCTTTCTCCCTCGCCGTTCCCTTGTCTAGGGACGAGGGTTGGCTCTTTTTTGTTGTTGTTCGGCTCTGACAGAGACTGTTCTCAACGGGACAAGGCGCATTTATCACCTACACTGAGGCTCATAAACACCTCCAACTGCACTTAATTTACGTCAAAACGAATGCATGTGCACATTCGGGTGCACACTATACGTACAACTCTATTAAATTAAACTCTCACTGACGCTCGTTCAAGCACATCGAGGGGGCATGAACTCTGTCATTGTCGGTGATCTGTAAGTTTGATGAATGTACGCGCTCTATTGGGCTTCCGGTTACCCTCCCAAGTCACCCGAACCCCCACCTCTACCATCATCTGTCAGCACCATTAGTACATTGCGTGGTGTGGCCGTGAGACATGCGACGCTTAGAATACACAAATACTGCAAACAGCGTCATTTTACTTTAATATTTACCTGCTAGATGGCGCCACGACACCACATTCTTCGCAATGCATTGTCGCGCTTACATTTTTCCGATCGTTATAAACTTTCCGATTGACGTTTCAGCGCATGCGCGATAACTGTAAAATCATCAGTATGCAGCGAAACGACAAAGCATTTTTGGTATAAATGCCACTGGCTGTTCGTTAACTCTACTGTGATGATTACTGTGAAGAGTTGCTTAAAATGTCGTTCAATACAATAACATCTTACGTGTGTTTAAATCACTGTCACCGATTATGGCGCACTACAGTCACGTGATTTACGCTTGCTTTCAAAACAGGCCTCAACACTTGTTAGCCTCGTGTTAATTTGCGACAAAAAATTGCTGAGAGGTTATATAAATCCTAACGAACAACCCGTAGTATTTATACCATAAGTGCATTGTCCTTTCGCTGCATATTAATGATTTTATATTTATCGCGCATGCGCAGAAACGTCAATCGGAACGTTTACAACGCCGGGAAGATGTAAGCGCTACAGCGCGGTTACCACCAGGCTAACTTCCTATACACAGGCCTACAAGGGCTTCGTTTATTTTTGGGTTTGGCGAACATTTTCGACCAAACCTACAGTTGCAGGCCACTGACCGTCCGACGGCCGACAAACTACCTTCAGCTGTCGGCTAGGGAGCCTGTCAGATAATATCTGACCGTGCTAGGACGTTCTGCCTGGCCATGCTCGCTACACTGCTGCAATAGCTAGCCAGCCACCCCCCATATTTCTGGAATGGTTTCCCTGTGTTGGTACTATCAAGTTGTTAGAGAACACGAAGCCGTTTTGGGAGCCTCAAACTGTTGAAGGACCCAATATTTAGAAAGAGATGTTTGTTTAAATAAATTACGCTATTAAAGGTTTTTTTTATACAGCATGAGTGTTTTGTGGAGCCCGTACTGGCCGGGTGTAAATCGCAGTTCACGCACAGACTGTCTAAAGAACAAAGTAGCCATTGTCAACAGTACCTTCAAAATCAGCATCAGTGCTCGTACACTCGCCAGTAGAGGCTCTTACCTTTCTTAATATATCAGCACCAGCGACTGTTTTTTTGGTGGACCGGTGAATGTCGGCTACAGGCTCAGCATACTGTTGAAGCTATGCGCCACCAAAATGGCGGCAGTGACTAATTCCTATCTGGGTACAGCCAGTTCCGTTGTGACGCTTCGACCTGTGACGTCATAGCGTACGCGACGCGAAGCAGGCGAACTGTTGGGGTAATGAGGGCTAAAGTTAGTCGGAAGATTGCATGTTTATTCGAAGATTCCCTGAGGGGGGAACACCAACACTATATGAATTATCAAGGAGTGTTGTTTATGGTTAAGTTACGATAATCATTACGCGGTTGTTTTCTGGGTAAAAATCTGGCGTAGGCCGCAGTGCACTGATTATACAAGTATGTTTGCCTTCAAGGCTTCATCACAACAAACATATAGCGCGGGACGTGCCCACGATTTGCTTACTAGATATGTCTACGTTAATGTGCGTGCGTGCGTGCGTGCGTGCGTGCGTGCGTGCGTGCGTGCGTGCGTGCGTGCGTGCGTGGTGTGCGTGCGTGCGTGCGTGCGTGCGTGCGTGCGTCCGTGACTTTTATTATGTGCGCACAAGGTATACAGGTTGGCCTGTATACCATATGTGCGGATCTAGTACATGCTGTATACTATGGAACGATATTAGGGCCATAATTCCACATTGCAACATAGTTGAAATCTGACGATTGTTGCTGTAATTGTGGTATATTATTGCTGATAATCTACAATAATACGAAGGCAGGCATAATATGAAGTCAGGCATAATACGAAATCAGGCATAATATGAATTCAGGCATAATACTAAGTCAGGCATAATATGAATTCAGGCATAATACGAAGTCAGGCATAATATGAATTCAGGCATAATACGAAGTCAGGCATAATACGAAGTCAGGCATAATACGAACAAGCGTAATACGACCTGCCATAATAAGCACTCGCTAACCTTTTAGAGTTTGTGCTGCCATCTAGCGAACTACGCCAACTTGAAAATACTGAAGTATCCCTTACATTAACAAATGTTTGGCTCAGGCTATTCACCCGCGAGCTGCTCGATAAATAACGTCAAGTGGAACTGTTGTTTTGTTGTTTGCAATGCGCCTTATTTATCCTGTGGAACAATACAAAATATGATATGAGAATGAGGCAGAAAAAATGAGGTTGGGCAGAAACCTAGTATGTGGTTGTACATTTAAATTGTAATTGTTGAACATAAGTTAAGTATGTAATCAGCTTATAAGTTTTCTGTTATGATTTTTATGAGTACTTGTGTTATTTTCTTCTGCAAATAAGGCAATATTAATGTATGTGAAAATACATTAGGCATACTCATTGACCATATCTGTCACAGGTCAACTTATAATGTTAGGGACCTGCAAAAAATAAAGTTACCACGTTTATTATGGTGCATGTATCCATGTAACAATTAACAGTTATATTAATATTAAAATATTATATAAAAATATATATTATAAAATAAATATATAAGAAGAAAATGTATCCATACAATATGGCCATACACTACAATACAATACATCACTGGCGCATTACTCATACATGGTCATTGTATATGTATTTCGTCTCCTAATTCTGGAGATCTGCCGGATGCCTTATGTAGTACGGTTAATTAATGCTAGAGAATTTGTTGATGTATGTCACCCTTTCATAAATGTATAAACGCTATAAACAAAATATAAACCGCTTTGCACTCAGGAGCAGCTAGCTTTGCAAACATGCATAAAACACTGTATTACCTAGGTGTAGATGAAACGGTGTTAACTCGATGACGTGAGGGATGATAAATAACATTGTCATTGGCATGGGGGACTTTGGCAGTAGGCTCATGTTGATCGGAGGAGAATCCGTTATCTCACGCAACAGAACGTCAAACGGCGAATTATATTGATCTTTCACAATGATGAAGTGTTTTGTGACTCACGTTTTAGTACTGTTAATTACTGAATGTTGTTGATTTCCATTATATGTTATGCAGACAGACAAATTTAGATTTTTATGATAACCATGATGGTGTTGAATTTATTCAATATAAAAATGGAAACATAAAATGTTAATACAGTTACTGTACACCATATCATGCAAGTATAACACATAACATTCTTGCATTTGTTTCCATTGCAGTTAGTCAGTGATGCATGGCAATAGTCTACGTAATACCTGATACCTTTCAACTCACATGTGCCAGCTGTTCTTATATATTTACAAACATTTTCATCAGAGCAATATATGAATGCATGATATATAACTCGAATTATGATATTGCTACAGGCCACACTACAATGCAAGAGTGAGACAAGGCGAAGAGGGGCTCAGATTAAGGTAGTCACCTGGATCAGGCAGATGAAGGGAGGATACATAGTCTTAGCCGGTAGTCTGTGGGAGGCCCATATCTGATTAACCCAGGTAATTTAAACATTTTAACAATCAACAACGTGTTAATTATCAAAATGTAATATGCCCATTTAAATACACATTTGTTGTCATTCAAATTTTTATAATAATATCTTGGACATGGAAAATTAAGATAACCTTTGCACTTGTATAATGCATATTATACTCACCGTCTGTCAACACAAACATATTTAATACACCTTTAAAAAGTATTCAGCATACATTGCAGTGTCCCCCCCCACCCGAGTTAAATGTTGGGCGAGGTGGTAGGATGGTGTGAGCGAGCACCAAATGCATGGTTTACACTATACGAATCCGGGGGCATGGCCACTTAGATCAATTTTAAAAATTACCTTTAAAATGGTGCATTCTGAAGGGTGTCTTAACGTTGGCATCACAATAACCTTATTTTGTCATTTCCAACATTCGCTTTGACTATACAACTTCACAATCCATATTCATGTTTGACATAAAATGTCAAACATGAATATGTGTACACCCTGTAGTAGTTATTATATGGCTGACCCTGACAAGAATTTGTATACTGAAAACAAAACAAAGATATGAGTGTGCTTTATGTGGCAGAAATCAAAAATACATTCTATAATACTAAGATCAGGCATCACCGTAATAAAAATGTATAACTTTAATTTCATGTAACGACAATAAACATTTAGTAAATTACAAACAATACATTTCATTACTGTTTTGAAAATGAACATTATTCCACTAATATCCACAACCCACCCATTCTTCCTCTCGAACAACACTGTTCCTGTAGATGCTGCTGTAGCAGAACATTTCTTGCTACTTTTTGTGTGAAATGCTGTAATGCTATACTATCAATGTTTATACATGAAACATTATTTTGTATATTTATTATGGTAATGGACACAGCATAATTATTTACCCCCAACTCTACTACCATGATGCATGTTTTTTGTTTATTGAAATTGAATACCAGGTATACGCTTTTCTTTACAGGTCAACAGGACACTGAACAGTGTTTATTACCACTAGTTCCACAAGTTAATGCTATACTGGACAGTTGTATTTGTGGACAAGATTATACAGCCATGAGCCATGCAAGATGTTGCATATTAAATGTCAAGTATTTGAATGTCGACCAAGTGAAGTATTCGAATATCGACCAAGTGAAGTGAACCCAGTTGTACTGTGTTGCATCCTGACAGACTGCCCAGTATTGATGGTGTGTACGCTGGCTTCCAGGCCAGTTAGATACCCTGACTGACTAGAGACCAATGTAGAATGCAGGGTGCTTGACATGCGAACATGGTGACGACGCCTGGCTAATGTGAACCTCTCTCGACACAGTAAGACAGGTTCAACATTCTTCGGTGAACTACATCAGCTTGGATATTGATGACATTGTGTGAGTTCACTCTCTTTGGTGGTCTGCATACCAGCTTCCTGGCATTTTGCTGTACATCCGCATCTGCCTATACAAGAGACAAAGTGACAATTAACATGGCTCTGACATGTATGATATTTTATATGTGACGACACACTTAGTAAAAGTCAATATCATGGTAACACAATTTTTGTTATTCATGTTATAAAATTTACATGCCACACGTTATACTTTATTCAGACCTGTTATATCGAACATGTCGATTAATGTGGGAAACATTCTGCCACACTGAAATTAATATGCAAAAATACTATTTGTACAAAAGAAAAGTATTTGCCACTCTCTATAGCCGCCTAGCTGGTACTGTTCATAGATCTGAGTAAACATATCGATTGCACATGCAACTCTAAGCCACATGGCAAGGACCCTGACTAGTTTAGTCACTAAAGTTGTACAGATACAAAGCATTAAAGTGATTTTTAAATGTTATTTAACTTTTTTTAAGAAGGTATAATATTATATAGTTACTTTTTTAACATGTGATTTCAACAATATACAATTTAACAAAGACCCCAATAATTACTGAAAAATCATCATGCAGACAAATAAACTATGCATGGGCAGATTCAGAAATTGATTCTTGGTGGCACAAAAGCTCCATTGGCGGATGAACCAAATGGTGTCGCCTAAGTATTGTTGATACCGCACCACTACCACTTCAGCCACTCCATTGTCTCATCTAGAGTGGTGGTATCGGAAAATACCACAAATTATTATTATCACCTAAACTGGGGCACATTTTAAACAGTCCAGGGGTCTGCAGGAGCTATCGTATAATAAATTATTTTCAATATCTAAGAATTAATTATTCTTGTACAATAAGAACATTCAGTGAGGCCATATAAGATTGCCAGCAAGAAATTTAAGTAATTGTATTGTTTTGTAGAGAGCCTAATTGATGATGATTTCATTTTCTGTACAATAAAATCATATATTCTTAGGATATTAAAATAATTTTGATAGTATTATAAAATACTGCTTGTTTGCCACATCGTATGCAAATGTGACCCACTTGGGACAGACAATGATTTTATAATATATGAGCTATGTGTGATCACCCTTTCAGTTACGGTGCAAAGGGGTTATAGTGAGTGATTTTTCAGAGAATTCTGTGAGCTTTGCAATGCCCGTTTTCCATATCTAGCAACATATGCGAACATTCTGGTACAATAAGCACCCTGAAGGATTATATTATATGAGGTCATTAGAGTATTTTCAGCGATTTTTGTTGATGAATGGCATAGATTTCATTTTACGTTGTGTTAGATAAAATGCTATGACATCTGCAAATCGCATGGTATTAACATTATTTTAATGTGGCTTTGAAGCAGAACCATTCACCAACATTTTGTGACATTTCCAAACTTCTGAGTTGCGTACTCATTATTTTAGTAGTGGCTTGTCTTGGCCCACTCCTTTAGCATTTTCACTGAAAAACTGTTATCGTGAAAATGGGGTTAGTGCTAAAAACAATAATTTCTGACAGAAGGCTGTGAGTCCTGCAATGCTATCACATATTTTCCATATCTAGGTATGTAGACTATAGACCTATCCAAAAGTGACTGAAGGGTCTTACCATGTCAAATCAATAACTTTTTGGCCATTTTGGCATCATGCGACTCAAAATTTAATAAAATTAAGTAGTTGTTGGTTCACAAGAGTATATCAAAATAAAAATCTAGGTCAAGTATCATTGAAGATACAGGTCACTGACCTTTACTGGGTAGACAGCTAATCTCGCTTAACCGACTGTCGGTCGGCTGCGGAACTACGCCGAGAAGACAGTCTGGTTACCTAGTCGGCTTTTGTTTTGTTTATCCGCGTAATCTATACAATG
>JAODUO010000245.1:165000-355000 GCA_025642075.2 Ridgeia piscesae | reverse complement strand
TTTCTGTCACAATATCCTGAAGCATCGCTTGTGGTTGTCATGCTTTGGACATTGTCTTAGTAGGACAATTGGCACTGGGCGATTGCTCGAGGAACGGTGATGAAGCCTTTCACGTGTTGTAAGTGTGTGAAATACGTAGGTTATACTGAATACACTGAATACTGAACAACTGTATGTGTGTGTTTGTGTGTGTGTGTGTGTGTGTGTGTGTGTGCGTGCGTGCCTGCGTGCGTGCGTGCGTGCGTGCGTGCGGGCGTGCGTGTGCGTGCGTGCGTGCGTGCGTGTGTGTGTGTGTAGTAATTACGAATTATTTCGAGAGTACTTTATTGTGGCCTAATTGAACCAAATAATTCGCATTCAAGATGGCTGACACAACATATCCGGTTGTAGCTTCGACCCAAATCCGCTGGCTCGTTCCACGGTATGGACGTATCTGATTGGTGGATTCTTTCGCGTTTTAACCCCCTCATTACAAAGCAGGTGTACATACAACGTTATAAAACGGTGAATACGGCAAAAGAGGCGCAGTTGTGAGTATGTTTTTGTAATGTTCGTTTACACTCTCAGACAAGAGAGCAATATAACTGCATGAAATATTATAATTAATAAACATTTCACGCATGGCTTGTATACCATAAATGTTATTTGGTAATTTGAATAAGAGTTATAAATGATATTATAACTTAGTTATACTCACCGATCCCAGACAGTTAAATTAACTTGGGAAACTGTTCTATATTATGCAAGTGTTTTTCTGTCTGTCTTCATGTCAGTTTTGCATGTGTTGAGCTGAAATGGTGCATGCGATTTAACGAGCCCATCGGAATTGTTCTTAGATTGAGACATTGTCAAAATGCACCGGGTCCTGGGTAATGTGGACAGCATATTATGTCATAAGACGGAATCTACCAAACGCTAATAAGTTGTTGCATCATGACATTACCGCGAGACGTAATTCTGGGACACACTGAAACACGTAATTCTGGGACACACTGAAACACGTAATTCTGGGACACACTGAAACAATGTAAAGCAATTTTCAAACGTTTTATCGCGGGAGACTGCCTTTTGCAGAAGCGAAATTAGAGATTTAAGTCTGCTACCATATTTATTCAGGGCGATGAGGAACGGTCGTGGCGGATCGCAATTTTCAAACGTTTCAGTTCCGCTAAGATTGTATTAAGCTAGCCAACTTCGTTGGGCTTTTCCCTAACTCCAAGTTGTGATTTTCTTAACACCTTTCAGAGATGTTTACTGGAACATGCCCATGTACCTCGGCATGACGACGTTGTTTGCCATAACCGGTCTCGTCCTGTTTGCGACATATCACAAGTGCGACCCATTCATTTCTGGCCGGAAGAATCACAAAACGTGACCAAGTACGTGATAGTGTTAATAAATATAGTTCTATTATAATACAGTTATTATCCTTATGTACCATATATTCTTATTACATTATCGTCATTTATTATTATTAATAACATAACAATTACCATATGTTATATAAACACAGTTTCACAGGACGGTTTCCGGAAGAGTTCGTTAATGACGTTTTTTTATGGAATACATATTAACTTTTTCGTGATAATGAAAACGACATAAGGAAGGAAGCCATTAGAAAAATCAAGTAAAAGCAAATGATGTGGAAGATATATAGACATACTGGAAGTGAAGAAGACTGCCATTTATAAAGAAGCATTTAATCAAGCTACAGCTGAAATTAGAAATGCAAAGAGAAGCTACGAACAAAAATGAGCTTTTAATATAAAACATGACAGCAAGAGTTTTTATGCGTATGTTCGAAGTAAACAGAAAGTTCAGGATAAGGTCGGTCCTCTAGAAGGTAGTGATAGAAACATATTAACAGAGGGATTCTTAATGGCAGAAAACCTAAATGAGTACTTTAGTTTAGTTTAGTTGTGTGTGTGTGTGTGTGTGTGTGTGTGTGTGTGTGTGTGTGTGTGTGTGTGTGTGTGTGTGTGTGTGTGTGTGTGTGTGTGTGTGTGTGTGTGTGTGTGTGTGTGTGTGTGTGTCTGTGTATGTGTGTGTGTGCGTGTGTGTGTGTTGTGTGTGTGTGTGTGTGTGTGTGTGTGTATGTGTGTGTGTGTGTGTGTGTGTGTGTGTGTGTGTGTGTGTGTGTGTGTGTGTGTGTGTGTTGTGTGTGTGTGTTTGTGTGTGCTGTCTGTCTGTGTGTGTGTGTGTGTGTGTGTGTGTGTGTGTGTGTGTGTGTGTGTGTGTGTGTGTGTGTGTGTGTGTGTGTGTGTGTGTGTGTGTGTGTGTGTGTGTGTGTGTGTGTGTGTGTGTGTGTGTGTGTGTGTGTGTGTGTGTGTGTGTGTTGTGTGTGTGTGTGTGTGTGTGTGTGTGTGTGTGTGTGTGTGTGTGTGTGTGTGTGTGTGTGTGTGTGTGTGTGTGTGTGTGTGTGTGTGTGTGTGTTAATTACGAATTATTTCGAGAGTACTTTATTGTGGCCTAATTGAACCAAATAATTCGCATTCAAGATGGCTGACACAACATATCCGGTTGTAGCTGCGACCCAAATCCGCTGGCTCGTTCCACAGTATGGACGAATCTGATTGGTGGACTCTTTCGCGTTTTAACCCCCTCATTACAAAGCAGGTGTACATACAACGTTATAAAACGGTGCATACGGCAAAAGAGGCGCAGTTGTGAGTATGCTTTTGTAATGTTCGGTTACACTCTCAGACAAGAGAGCAATATAACTGCATGAAATATTATAATTAATGAACATTTCACGCACGGCTTGTATACCATAAATGTCATTTGGTAATTTGAATAAGAGTTATAAATGATATTATAACTTAGCTATACTCACCGATCCCAGACAGTTAAATTCACTTGGGAAACTGTTCTATATTATGCAAGTGTTTTTCTGTGTGTTTTCATGTCAGTTTTGCATGTGTTAAACTGAAATGGTGCATGCGTTTTTACGAGCCCATCGGAATTGTTCTTAGATTGAGACATTGTCAAAATTCTCCGGGTCCTGGGAAATGTGGACAGCATATTATGTTATAAGGTCTTAGGTGATTACCTCCAAACAGCCCAAACTTGGGCTAACGCAGGAGTTGTCCACTACAGGTTACACATTTACCCCCTGTGTGGGATCTTTTACTTCCCCTGGCATAGACACCAGACAGAAGGGACCACCGGCTTTTTTAGTGTCTCTTCCGAAAGACACAGGCAAACGTGGGGTGAAGAAATTGCCTAAGTTTCGAATCGTCCCCTCGATTGACAGTCCGGCGCTCTACCACGCGACCACCGCTCCCCACAATAAAATGTGTGTGTCTGTCAATAAGATGGAGTCTACCAAACGCTAATAAGTTGTTGCATCATGACATTACCGCGAAACGTAATTCTGGGACACACTGAAACAATGTAAAGCAATTTTCAAACGTTTTATCGTGGGAGCCTTTTGCAGAAGCGAAATTAGAGATTTAAGTCTGCTACCATATTTATTCAGGGCGATGGGGAACGGACCTGGCGGATCGCAATTTTCAAACGTTTCAATTCCGCTAAGATTGTATTAAGCTAGCCAACTTCGTGGGGCTTTTTCCTAACTCCAAGTTGTGATTTTCTTAACACCTTTCAGAGCCGTTTACTGGAACATGCCCATGTACCTCGGCATGACGACGTTGTTCGCCATAACCGGTCTCGTCCTGTTTGCGACATACCACAAATGCGACCCATTTCTGGCCGGAAGAATCACAAAACGTGACCAAGTACGTGATAGTGTTAATAAATATAGTTCTATTATAATACAGTTATTATCCTTATGTACCATATATTCTTATTACATTATCGTCATTTATTATTATTAATAACATAACAATTACCATATGTTATATAAACACAGTTTCACAGGACGGTTTCCGGAAGAGTTCGTTAATGACGTTTTATTATGGAATACATATTAACTTTTTCGTGATAATGAAAACGACATAAGGAATGAAGCCATTAGAAAAATCAAATAAAAGCAAATGATGTGGAAGACATATAGACATACTGGAAGTGAAGAAGACTGCCATTTATAAAGAAGCATTTAATCAAGCTACAGCTGAAATTAGAAATGCAAAGATAAGCTACGAACTAAAATTAGCTTTTAATATAAAACATGACAGCAAGAGTTTTTATGCGTATGTTCGAAGTAAACAGAAAGTTCAGGATAAGGTCGGTCCTCTAGAAGGTAGTGATAGAAACATATTAACAGAGGGATTCTTAATGGCAGAAAACCTAAATGAGTACTTTAGTTCGGTGTTTACCAGGGAAGATATTAGTATATTACCAGTACTAGAGACTAAGTTCGAAGGGAGAGAGTTTGACTATTTAGGACAAGTAATTGTAACCCCCCAAAATGGTTGCTATGAAAATAAGAGCTATGAAGGATAATGAATCAGCTGCAATGAATGGATGAGATGCTAGGAAGCTAAGAGGGATAGGTAGCATTAAAGAGGTAGGTTTTTAGACGTCGGAGGAATGAAACTATATTACATTCTGATATAACACTGGGAGGAAGCGAATTCCACACAGTTAGTGCGGCAACCGAGAAAGCTTGGTTTACTTAACAATTTCAAGTTCACTTCATAACGTTAAATATCACGAATTAACTCGTAATGCCAAACGTTGCGACGCCAACTGATGATGGATTCACACACGCGGATTATGTGCTTCTGAAATGTTAGTCAGATTTTAGTCTTGTCGTGTGAACAGTATATAATACAGCCATTTCTTGTAAGATACCCTGAAAACGCATATCTTTTATCAATGGATAATTGCAGCACAAACAACCTTTGACGACGGCAATCCCACAATGCTTCGGCCGGAAGAGTTTCCCCAGAAATCACGCTATAGTGCACAAGGTCTCTGTGAATTACATTTCAATTGTGGCATAACAGCTCCTAGATCAAACATATACGCGTGTGCCACATGTATAATATAATATATATATATATATATATATATATATATATATATATATATATATATATATATATATATATATATATATATACATCATTATTATATATTATTTTTCTACGTCAACCGTGCTGTTGCCAGATGATGCCACTCCTGGTCGTAGAGACGCTGGGACATCTTCCCGGTTTTTCCGGACCCTTCCTGGCGTGCCTGTGTTCCGCCGCTAACAGGTAATTACTGTATAACATCGGGATGCATTTGTGCATGACACGCCCTGTCAAAGACACTGCGTACCGTTATATAACTCCAACGACCTGCCCTGATTGCGCAGCGCGATCAGGGTAGAGACATATTTCTAGATCACTTCAGACCCTCTCTAATGATATTTGATGTACTTTTTCTGTGGGATATAGTGTCGTGAAAAATACGTTTATTACCTATTTATTATAGGCTTCATACCTATATAACATATCGGCGGGCTGCACGTAAATATAGTCAAGAATAAAAGTTATGAACTGTCAGCAAACTATGTCGCAATTAAAATAGAAAAACACACATTTTCGAAGAACAAACACATTTAAACATTGCTAAACATTGATAGACGTCTATGCAATATCGCTCGTCTAATAACGCATAGGGTAAGATTAGATTGTTCCATCTAACATACACAGTGATGCTGAAGCAGACATGACCAGAAATAATTCTTGTGTATTTTATTATATACATTTTGCTGTAACGCTTATGTAACGCATATATCTTTTTCAGTTCAACGTCTTCTGCACAAAACAGTTTGGCAGCGACATTTTTGTCGGACATCGCTAGGCCGATATATCGTCGGTGTACAGGACGCCACCTTGGCACTAAACGGTCGACGCGGGTAGCAGAACTGACCGGTGAGTTCAACAAGAAGTCTGAGAACCCGGATGTCGCCTGTCGTGACTTAGGATGACGAGGGGTAGTACCCCCAAATGTGCCACCCCATTGAAACTCGCCTGGGGGCACATTTGTCTAATGTGGACATATGTTTAACGCATGCACAATGCTGGAAAATATTCCGTAGAAAAACTAATATTTATTAACAAATAGTTAATTGTGCACACAATGTTATCTTGAAATGTTATGGCGTGCGCCATTTGTGAACAAATAACACTATTTTCCGTTGGTTTGTTGCAGCTGCTGCGGTGGGAATCGTCAACGTACTGATGGCCTTCGTTATCATCCAGTGGAAGGGAACGTTGTTCCATCTGACCATTCAAATAACCGGAATGTTGTCGAGTCCATTTGCTGGGATGTTTGTCGTCGGAATGCTGTTCCCCTTTTGCAATACGAAAGTGTGTGAAAAAGTCGTATTGAAGTGTAATTGTAGTAGGAGGCACAATATGGCTATTTATAGCATAACTACAAATGAGAAATTGCACGTATTGAAGTGTACACGGATATAAAATGTCATAATGAATAATGACATGAAAGCGGAAGTTAGGTTGGTAATATTTTGATTAGCGAATGGTTGTCTTTTCTCTTACTAGGGATATTTCGAGAAAAAAAGGAAAACGGCTCGAATTTTCGAATACTAATCAAAATTAGTTCTAACCATTCGTTAGATGTAGTGTACTGTTGAATATGGGAAATCAGACTGTTCTGAACACCACACGATAATCAACGTTGACAATAGTTCCAATATAACTTATTGAAACTGGATGTATTGTTGCTCAGTTAAGCTTGCTCCAGTGGTAGTAACTTTCCTTTTTACGAATGTATGTTTTGGGCTTACGTGGCGTATATTAGCGGGCATAGTTACTACAATCACAGGAACTTTACTTATTTTAATTAATTAATCATTGGAGCACTAGGAATAGATCGCCACGTGTTAAGAAATTATGTACGACTAATTTTCACATCTATCTGAATCGAATTCTGTTCCATAGAGTGCTCTTGGCGGTTTATTCACGGCGTTTGGCGTCACATTGTGGCTTGGAGTCGGCTCAATGCTACAGACGACGCGAGCTCCGTCCGTCCTCGCGACTACAGCCGATGGCTGCCCGGTGAACGCGACCACCAACTCCAACTACACCGTCTGGGACTCAACAACATCACAAACACACGTTTTCGGGCAGCATAACAGCACAAATATATTTTATTCTTATGAACAGTATATTAAACAACATAAATAAATGCATAGGAACAGACCAACTGCTCATAGGTCACATACAAAGATGTACTTTAAGTTTTAAAAAGGCACATGGTATCAACTTCATAACCAGGGATTTCGTGAATATGGTGAAGTATTTTGATGCGGTGACGTGATAATGTGTATGTGGCGTTGTTGTAGTTTTCACATGACGGACCTCTACCGGATGTCTCCTATGATGTACGCTGCTGTGGGTTCATCTGTCAGCGTCATCGTCGCGGTCTTCCTCGGCGGCGTATCGAGTGCGTATTACCGTGGGAAACCACTTTATCAATAGGGTTGGTCGCCAAAAAATCAAAATACTTCCAGTATTACATATGGTAATAGTTTTGTCGGCGTCGTGAATGGCGGTGAAATCAATTGCAACACATGTGCCATCCCAACTCTCTAAACGCCTGTCTTTTTATTTTTGAACGTACTTGTTTACGCATTGTCACCACTAGTATTGTATCGCAGTAGCTATAGTTACTGGCCATCTTTAATATCGGTAGTTGATTGTTGTCATAGGAGCTTCATGTAGAAAAACTATTTTGATGTATTGTGTCAAATCAAACTGAAGAACGTAACATCAATATATAAACAGTGTGTGTATGTGTGTGTGTGTGTGTGTGTGTGTGTGTGTGTGTGTGTGTGTGTGTGTGTGTGTGTGTGTGTGTGTGTGTGTGTGTGTGTGTGTGTGTGTGTGTGTGTGTGTGTGTGTGCGTGTGTGTGCGTATGTGTGAGCGGCGTGCGTGCTTGCGTGCGTGCGTATGTGCGTGCGTATACACGAGCATGAATGTTTCCGTGTCTTTATAACTGTTGCCTAATGCTTCTTTGTTGGTGCACCCATGAACACTGAGTCTTCAGGGTATCTATAAGAATATGCCAAAGTATAAGAGAATACGTGTAGGGTATGGCATATTGGAAGTAATAAATACATATATTCATTATGGCTTTGATAATATATATATATATATATATATATATATATATATATCACGGCGTAGCAGCTTACGATTACGTCATCTTCTTTATTTTTTCTGACGTGTTCGTATCCTTTGAATGAAACCTGCCACGATCAGAGAAAACAAGTTGGTGAATATAAGGCACAAATCTCCAGTCATGGCTCAGTAAGGCTAATATTAGCTTTGCTAAATATTCAATATTACACCAGCGATAATGCAACGATTTGCTTTATGAATGGAATGTAAAGTAATGAATATAACGTTAGGTAACGTTCAGCCGGGTACACGTAACACTGGCTTTTGATTTATCTCGATTGTTTACGGCTTGCTTAGATGTGTTTTCCAAAATGTGTTTGAATAATCTGTGAATGAATGTCGAGGAAACGAAACAGGACCTTGACACTTTAGATTATTAAATAAACATTAGCGTAAACGTTACATAATTGATGAGAGATGTCACAGACAGTTATGTTTGGTTCGTGTGCTAGGTAGGCCTGACGACGGCACACACACTTTGCTGTACACAGTCACCAAAGGTCTATGTGTAAACAAGTACGTTCAAAAATAAAAAGACAGGCGTTTAGAGAAATTTAGGAACAATTGACGTGGGTTCGCATTCTACACGAGTGCCGCATACCTATCGAAAATGGCATAAAATTCATACACTTGCTCTCATTCACAGTACATTGTATATAACGCAAACCACTCTTCGATCAGTTGTCAATTTCTAAAGCTTTCCCCCTATGTATGTTGAATTGAAGATGTATGTCTGGGCAGTATCTAGTTTAACATTCGTATTGCTGACCTTTATAATACCACACTCAACGACAGAAGTTTTGTTCAAAATTGTTGCGCTCTACACTCTATGATCTTGGCACCTACAACTTGTCCACAGCGACGCCACCAGTGCTCTATGCAGGCTGCGCAAAGGTGTGAATGAAGTATCATATTCCATTCCAAACACTTTATAATACACGAAACGATTGTACGCACAGCAATGAAACAAAAGCTCCACGCACTGTTTGACTATGTTTTCCGTAGTCGCCAGTTCTCACGACACGACGGTGACTCTGGTTGGTCAGTGATGCTGCCGAATTTATGTATCTGCGTCTTCTATAGGCCTACTTGATGTCAAATAAAAACACATCGAAATATGTAAGCGATCCTATAAAACACGTTCGTTCACATAACGATTTACTCTGTAGTGTATTTCTAGCGCGTACAATTTGTGTAGCCCAATATCAATGATTATGTGATGTGAGCTTTGCTTATTATTTCCTTTTTGGTTTCGTTTTCATATTGAACTTGCTACATGTCTGCTGTTTGGTTTTAGGTCTTCTTATTGTATTCCGAAATGTGCCCGACAAAACAGCTCTCTTACACGACGCGATAGAAGTGGTGCACCCGACGCAAGTCTAGCATATAATTTCGTAGTTGTATGTGTTGCTTGAAAGAACTTTTATTTTTCGTAATGGCATTTCACCATGATAGGTATGTCTATGTTTCAGCGTTACCCGTTTCTCGGCATGTCGCTCACGTCCTCTTGGCATTTATCAATGTGTGGTATGCTATCAACTCCACGGGAATGTCTCAATGAAGGAGCCGGTCTCCGTCATCACCTAGATACAATTATGTGTACCAAGTAGTGTGTGATTGCAATAAAAGTTGGCCTCAAAACATCGAATGATCTGTACACTTGTTTCAGAAGGACGATAGATAGATAGTTTGTTTTCGGAATCGCGTACGTCATACAAAATAAACCCAATCAGCAAATATGACAATAAATGATATAGTACACGATTCCCGGCTGACAACCATATTTACACAAAAAGAAAGGTAATATTTATGCTCCACAGTATTTTGTTTTATGTTTTTTGTATAAAATGTTAAGTTCTGCTGTATACAATTATTTCCAATATTTTTTGAAATTGAAGGTAATATTCATATAGGTATATAATTTGGAATGTCATCTTTAGCGTTTAAAAACAGGTATAATTTTCGCAATTTTCAATTCCTGAGGTACTATTCCGCCAACCAATGACCTGTTTGTTAAAATAGTTACTAAAGGTAAAGCTAGTTGCTCTCCAAATAACGTTTTATCACGCTGATTCGAATTATCATAACCAGAACGTTTGTTAGGTTGAAGGGACATTATTATTTATTGGATCTCACTTTCATCAGTTGGATTCATAAAAAGACTATTTGAATTTAGTTTGTGGACATTTTAAAGATATGTTGACAGCTTTATGGATCGATGTATCGACTTTGCGTATTTTGGACCGATATTAGTACACAAACAGTTTCAGAATGCATTTCAAATTTAATCCAAATTTATAATTATATTATTATCATTTTTTGAGTGTAAAGGAATGCCAGATTTATCGTTGTTTTTCCCAATCATAGTTTTAATAAATTCCATTTTGGAGTCATTATTGAAAGCATTTAGATTATGAGCATAGTGGGTTGTCTTGGCGATATGTTTTAATTTGTTTTATATATTCCTATATTTGACATAACGGGTGTAGTCAGGATGCGCCTTTGGTTTACTGATACATTGCCGATATAGTTTATTTGCAGTTATAGAAAATTTCGTTAGACCTGTGGTCATCCATTCGTTCCGAATTACAAATTTCGTTTTAATTATGACAGTTTTCTCTGGTGCGAAGGACGAAATGACACAATTTAGGTGTTCAATAAAATTACTATACGCATTCTCTATGTCTAGTTGATGTAGGCTTGACCAATTAAGTTGGCCAAAAGCAGATTTCTATATTGAATGGACTTGTTCAATAAAAGTCTATGTTTGAATGTTAACGGCTCATTAGTTTTTGTAGCAGGCTTCCGCTTGCCAGTTAGACAAAATATAGGTTAAATGGTCAGATATGTCACTATAAAGATTGCCCGAGTGGACATACGGGTGATACGCGTTACGTTGGCTTAGTTATCGTGGGAATTATATTTGCGTTTAGATATGTATGTAAAAAGTCAGATGAGGGTTGGTAGGAGTCAAATTTTAGAAGGCGAAATTTTGGTCAGTGTCTATAATGATTTGCTTGATGAGGATTGAATATTATGTAATATGGACTCATATCGTTGAATAGATAACGACACATCAAACATGTACTCGTGTGCTACACTGTAGCAAAGCGCCTGGCTGAGGGCTGTATTTGCATGCTGCTTCCCAAGCATACTGTTTCTGCGTTCTACTTGGCGTAACGGCAGGCATCGAAACATAACTGTATTGTATTGAGTATGTGTGCGTGCGAGAATGTGTGTGACATTCGCGCGAATGGTGCTTATTCATATCAGTGTTAAGTTATTTTCCGCATTCTGGTATCGGCCTCTTATACAACTTGCGTTTCGTGTGCTTTATTTTATAGCATCATATGTTGACATTAACTATCTTGAAATACTTCAATTCATGTAGCTAAGTTGTCTTTGTGCAACAGAAGCTCGCTCACAAGGTGATGTGTTATGGTGCATCTGTTACTTGTATAATTGGCTGCTTTGCACTTTATCCATCCGATTTACTTTTTAAAAAGCACATTTGATAAAACGCATAAAAGTTGGAGACCTTGCTAGACCCAAAAAAGCACCACCTGAACGGTTCACAAGGAAATGATTCGAAGTCTAAACCATCTTCATTATATCAGTTCTGATCAATCACATAGTATGAAAGCTAGCTACATCAATCATCTAACTAAAACATTTCGATTTTTTCTCGAGTTTGTGAGAACTGTAACGTTAAAACTAATATACATTCGCACTTGTTATGATACATATATGCATATGTGTCAAGCTATCTTTGATTCTCCCATTGATCGGCATAACATTATCAACTACATCAACACGTTATACTGTACGAAGTGTCTGTACTCGATAAACACAAAGATTCACTCATTGTCAAGTGGTAGTCCCGCCTCGCCAGTCTTCACAACATTGGTCCATCGGGCAATGTTGCTGCCAAAACTTGTCAACCGTGGACAGGCGTATCTGCATCTTCGCCAGGCGAAAATACCTGGGGGAAAAACAATAAAAATGGCGCTACAATTACGTACGGTGACTATGTAACGACGTTGAAACCAGTAGGCACAATTCTGACAACATCCTACATTTCCTTCACCCCACTGCCGTCAAAAGTTTAAATCCCATAGCGATTCTGTCGAGATTACTCTAAAGAAACTGGCATTTCTTGCCAGCGTTCAGCTGCGCGACGTAATAATGGCGCAACCCGGAAGACGACACACCTACTGTGACGTCATGACAATACGGCAGACGCGCCATCTTCGTTTTCTGGCGACGTCAGATTTCAAGATGGCGACTTCGGTAATCTAAGCGAACTGGGGGGGCCGTTTTGTTCCGTCTTTTTCTTCTTTCCTTCGATGTCTGCACTTAAGCTAGCGTCGTTTGCTATAAGCTACACATATCTAGACTACCGTTGTATTATGGTACATTCGGGAACTGTTTTTGTACGTTACGAGGCATATCCATGTGCGTGGCTATAGCACTGCACGACCAGCCGCACAGTTCAACGACGTCAGTCTCTGTCCGTTGGTTTTATAACAAATATATCAGGCCTGTGGCGTCCAGGTATTAAACCCGGGCCGCCGGCGTGCCAGTCGGGTGCGCCATCCACTACACTATCCGGGCCTCTCTTAATAACATTCGAAATGTAGGAACAATTGACGTGGGTTCGCATTCTACACAAGTGCCGCATTCCTATCGAAAATGGCATAGCATTCATGCCCTTGCTCTCATTCACAGTACACTGTACACGACGCAAACTAGTCTTCGATCAGGTGTCCGACAAAACAGCTCTCTGAACACGATGCGAGAGAAGTGGTGCACCCGCCACTAGTCTCGTGGTTGTGGATGTAGCTTGAAATAACTTTTGTTTTTTGTTCACCATGATTTTAGGTCTAGCTTTCGGCTTTACCCGTTTCTCCACATGGCGCTCATGACATGGTCATTATGTCCTGTTGGCATTTATCACTGTGTGTTATGCTATTGAATACATGGCAATGTCTCCAAATGGAGCCGGTCACCACCTAGATACAATCCTGCTTGCCGAGTGCGTGTGATTGCAATAAATGTGTACTCGTGTTTTACACTATAGCAAAGCGCCTAGCTGAGGGCGGCCTTTGCATGCTGCTACCCAAGCCTATTGTTTCCACTGGTAATGCGTTTTGCTTGGCGTAAGGGCAGGCAAAGAAACATAACTGTATTGAGTGGATGTATGTGTATGTGTATGTGTGTGTGTGTGTGTGTGTGTGTGTGTGTGTGTGTGTGTGTGTGTGTGTGTGTGTGTGTGTGTGTGTGTGTGTGTGTGTGTGTGTGTGTGTGTGTGTGTGTGTGTGTGTGTGTGTGTGTGTGTGTGTGTGTGTGTGTGTGTGTGTGTGTGTGTGTGTGTGTGTGTGTGTGTGTGTGTGTGTGTGTGTGTGTGTGTGTGTGTGTGTGTGTGTGTTGTGTATGTGTATGTGTATGTGTATGTGTATGTGTATGTGTATGTGTAAGTGTATGTGTTGGTTTAAGTGTTGGTTTAAGTTAGGAATTCTAATTTAGTTTTGGAATTCTCCACTCCTGTTGCTGACTACAGTCCAAGAGGTGACGACAGAACAATGAAAATGTCATCATTATCAATGTGCATGATGGCTAACCGATATTAAGGATTCAGAATAATAGTTGCCCGATTACTAAGCAGTAACGATGTCAGTCTCTGTCAGTTGGTTTTATAAAAATATATCAATATCAAGCCTGCTGCTTCCAGGTATTAAACCCGGGCCGCCGGCGTGCCAGTCGGGTGCGCCATCCACTACGCTATCCGCGCCTAATTCATTTTAAGCGAGTTTGGTTTAATTACATATTAGTTTATAGCTGTATATATATATATATATATATATATATATATATATTATATATATATATATATATATATATATATATAATACATACATATATAATATATTATTAAACCAAACTCGTTACATAATTTTGTATATATATATATATATATATATATATATATATATATATATATATATATATATATATATATATATATACATACATACATACATACATACATAGTTTGCTTGGTTGTCTGATGGCCCCCTCAAATGCACAATCCTGGCTACGCCACTGAATATAATGCACTATGCACTTCAATCTTCAATTCAACAAGCAACGCCCCGTGGGCGCAATTAGACCACGGACTGATTGACTAGACCTGTCACGGTCACACACAGGGGCGGACTCTTTGTGAGAATGTTACTAGGTCTATGTCCGTAGTCCGTGTGTGACTCAGCGAGCGTGTCGCGGCGGTCAGACGGTGCCATGGCCGCTCCGTCGTGCTCAACAACCCGCGCCAGACTACTCACCCGAAACGTGTACAGTGAGCGTCATACTGAATAGTTGAATGCCAGTTATACCGAGTAGTGGAATAATATAAATAGGTAAATTGTGCCCAGCGTCATACAAAGACATCGACCACTTTCGGTGGTAGGGAACTGTAAAGACACATCAACCTTAAAAGGAGAGACACACAGATAAGCAGACAGAGATAGCGGTAGAGAGATGGAAGTAGAGAGAGAGGGGGGGAGAGAGGGGGAGAGATGGGGGGCAGAGCAGTGCTCTCTGTCCAAGTTAAATAGTTGTTATTTCATAATCTTAGGTTTCTAATTACGATGGTTCTATTGTTCTACATCATGACGAGATCACCACATACTTGCGACGACGAGAAAACTCTTCAGTTTTTAGGCTAATCGCCTATGAAATTGCACATCTCTAGTAATTTCTTCTTCTTCCAAAACACATCGAACCTTAAGTTGCAGAGGATACAGGCGGAAGAGGACAATGTCTTTATACTAAAAGTGGACCTGTTGCTTTGCCAATAAAATTAAATAATTCATGTCCTTAAATAATTTCGTCAAGACAGTTGAGTTGAGTCAAGTATAGGACTAGGAACTTAGTGCTCTTACCTAACGCATTTGTATTATGAAGAATTGACAGGTGACTGGTGATGTTTCTATAGTGTTTGGGAAAGAGTCAGTGGAATATATTTACCTAATTAAATAACTTTATTGCCAAACATCCTACTTCCTACGTTCATTTACTGTATTTTTGGACACTGAATATCTTCGAGTATCACTACAATAGTATAAATTTGTATAAGTATAAGTAGTATAACTGTTATCTAAGTAGTAATACACATAGATAATATAATCTCGTAATATACAAATTGTAAAGGATTAATAAATATGTTGATAATTTTTTTTTTTTAAATCGACTATATATGAATGATTTAGGTTACAGCTAATGGTTTATTGTGGAAATGTCTGTGTAAATCGTCTATATAATTCATATCATAATGATAATGTGGATACAGTGTTGTTATTGTTACTCTCCGTCTGCCTTCTCCTCGGTCCACTGACCCGCCGTAGTCTCTCTACTTACTCTCCGTCTGCCTTCTCCTCGGCCCACTGACACACCGTAGTCTCTCCACTTACTCTCCGTCTGCCTTCTCCTCGGTCCACTGACACACCGTAGTCTCTCCACTTACTCTCCGTCTGCCTTCTCCTCGGTCCACTGACCAATCGTAGTCTCTCCACTTACTCTCCGTCTGCCTTCTCCTCGGCCCACTGACACACCGTAGTCTCTCCACTTACTCTCCGTCTGCCTTCTCCTCGGTCCACTGACACACCGTAGTCTCTCCACTTATTCTCCGTCTGCCTTCTCCTCGGTCCACTGACACACCGTAGTCTCTCCACTTATTCTCCGTCTGCCTTCTCCTCGGTCCACTGACACACCGTAGTCTCTCCACTTACTCTCCGTCTGCCTTCTCCTCGGTCCACTGACCCACCGTAGTCTCTCCACTTACTCTCCGTCTGCCTTCTCCTCGGTCCACTGACACACCGTAGTCTCTCCACTTATTCTCCGTCTGCCTTCTCCTCGGTCCACTGACACACCGTAGTCTCTCCACTTACTCTCCGTCTGCCTTCTCCTCGGTCCACTGACACACCGTAGTCTCTCCACTTACTCTCCGTCTGCCTTCTCCTCGGTCCACTGACCCACCGTAGTCTCTCCACTTACTCTCCGTCTGCCTTCTCCTCGGTCCACTGACACACCGTAGTCTCTCCACTTACTCTCCGTCTGCCTTCTCCTCGGTCCATTGACACACCGTAGTCTCTCCACTTACTCTCCGTCTGCCTTCTCCTCGGTCCACTGACTCACCGTAGTCTCTCCACTTACTCTCCGTCTGCCTTCTCCTCGGTCCATTGACACACCGTAGTCTCTCCACTTACTCTCCGTCTGCCTTCTCCTCGGTCCACTGACACACCGTAGTCTCTCCACTTACTCTCCGTCTGCCTTCTCCTCGGTCCACTGACACACCGTAGTCTCTCTACTTACTCTCCGTCTGCCTTCTCCTCGGTCCATTGACACACCGTAGTCTCTCCACTTACTCTCCGTCTGCCTTCTCCTCGGTCCACTGACACACCGTAGTCTCTCTACTTACTCTCCGTCTGCCTTCTCCTCGGTCCATTGACACACCGTAGTCTCTCCACTTACTCTCCGTCTGCCTTCTCCTCGGTCCACTGACACACCGTAGTCTCTCTACTTACTCTCCGTCTGCCTTCTCCTCGGTCCACTGACACACCGTAGTCTCTCCACTTACTCTCCGTCTGCCTTCTCCTCGGTCCACTGACACACCGTAGTCTCTCCACTTACTCTCCGTCTGCCTTCTCCTCGGTCCACTGACACACCGTAGTCTCTCCACTTACTCTCCGTCTGCCTTCTCCTCTGTCCACTGATCCACCGTAGTCTCTCCACTTACTCTCCGTCTGCCTTCTCCTCGGTCCACTGACACACCGTAGTCTCTCCACTTATTCTCCGTCTGCCTTCTCCTCGGTCCACTGACACACCGTAGTCTCTCCACTTACTCTCCGTCTGCCTTCTCCTCGGTCCACTGTCCAATCGTAGTCTCTCCACTTACTCTCCGTCTGCCTTCTCCTCGGTCCACTGACCAATCGTAGTCTCTCCACTTACTCTCCGTCTGCCTTCTCCTCGGTCCACTGACACACCGTAGTCTCTCCACTTATTCTCCGTCTGCCTTCTCCTCGGTCCACTGACCCACCGTAGTCTCTCTACTTACTCTCCGTCTGCCTTCTCCTCGGTCCACTGACACACCGTAGTCTCTCTACTTACTCTCCGTCTGCCTTCTCCTCGGTCCATTGACACACCGTAGTCTCTCCACTTACTCTCCGTCTGCCTTCTCCTCGGTCCATTGACACACCGTAGTCTCTCCACTTACTCTCCGTCTGCCTTCTCCTCGGTCCACTGACACACCGTAGTCTCTCTACTTACTCTCCGTCTGCCTTCTCCTCGGTCCACTGACACACTGTAGTCTCTCTACTTACCCTCCGTCTGCCTTCTCCTCGGTCCATTGACACACCGTAGTCTCTCTACTTACTCTCCGTCTGCCTTCTCCTCTGTCCACTGACACACCGTAGTCTCTCCACTTACTCTCCGTCTGCCTTCTCCTCGGCCCACTGACACACCGTAGTCTCTCCACTTACTCTCCGTCTGCCTTCTCCTCGGTCCATTGACACACCGTAGTCTCTCCACTTACTCTCCGTCTGCCTTCTCCTCGGTCCACTGACACACCGTAGTCTCTCTACTTACTCTCCGTCTGCCTTCTCCTCGGTCCACTGACACACTGTAGTCTCTCTACTTACTCTCCGTCTGCCTTCTCCTCGGTCCATTGACACACCGTAGTCTCTCTACTTACTCTCCGTCTGCCTTCTCCTCTGTCCACTGACACACCGTAGTCTCTCCACTTACTCTCCGTCTGCCTTCTCCTCGGCCCACTGACACACCGTAGTCTCTCCACTTACTCTCCGTCTGCCTTCTCCTCGGCCCACTGACACACCGTAGTCTCTCTACTTACTCTCCGTCTGCCTTCTCCTCGGTCCACTGACCCACCGTAGTCTCTCCACTTACTCTCCGTCTGCCTTCTCCTCGGTCCACTGACACACCGTAGTCTCTCCACTTACTCTCCGTCTGCCTTCTCCTCGGTCCACTGACACACCGTAGTCTCTCCACTTACTCTCCGTCTGCCTTCTCCTCGGTCCACTGACACACCGTAGTCTCTCCACTTACTCTCCGTCTGCCTTCTCCTCGGTCCACTGACACACCGTAGTCTCTCCACTTACTCTCCGTCTGCCTTCTCCTCGGTCCACTGACACACCGTAGTCTCTCCAATTACTCTCCGTCTGCCTTCTCCTCGGCCAATGCCCCGCCGTAGTCTCTCCACTTATTCTCCGTCTGCCTTCTCCTCGGTCCACTGCCCCGCCGTAGTCTCTCCACTTATTCTCCGTCTGCCTTCTCCTCGGTCCACTGACCCACCGTAGTCTCTCCACTTACTCTCCGTCTGCCTTCTCCTCGGTCCACTGACACACCGTAGTCTCTCCACTTACTCTCCGTCTGCCTTCTCCTCGGTCCACTGACACACCGTAGTCTCTCCATTTACTCTCCGTCTGCCTTCTCCGCGGTCCACTGACCAATCGTAATCTCTCCACTTACTCTCCGTCTGCCTTCTCCTCGGTCCATTGACACACCGTAGTCTCTCCATTTACTCTCCGTCTGCCTTCTCCTCGGTCCACTGACCAATCGTAGTCTCTCCACTTACTCTCCGTCTGCCTTCTCCTCGGTCCACTGACCCACCGTAGTCTCTTCACTTACTCTCCGTCTGCCTTCTCCTCGGTCCACTGACACACCGTAGTCTCTCCACTTACTCTCCGTCTGCCTTCTCCTCGGTCCACTGACCACCGTAGTCTCTCCACTTACTCTCCGTCTGCCTTCTCCTCGGTCCACTGACCCGCCGTAGTCTCTCCACTTACTCTCCGTCTGCCTTCTCCTCGGTCCACTGACACACCGTAGTCTCTCCACTTATTCTCCGTCTGCCTTCTCCTCGGTCCACTGACACACCGTAGTCTCTCCACTTACTCTCCGTCTGCCTTCTCCTCGGTCCACTGACCCACCGTAGTCTCTCCACTTACTCTCCGTCTGCCTTCTCCTCTGTCCACTGACCCACCGTAGTCTCTCCACTTACTCTCCGTCTGCCTTCTCCTCTGTCCACTGACCCACCGTAGTCTCTCCACTTACTCTCCGTCTGCCTTCTCCTCTGTCCACTGACCCACCGTAGTCTCTCCACTTACTCTCCGTCTGCCTTCTCCTCGGTCCACTGACACCCCGTAGTCTCTCCACTTATTCTCCGTCTGCCTTCTCCTCGGTCCACTGACACACCGTAGTCTCTCCACTTACTCTCCGTCTGCCTTCTCCTCGGTCCACTGACACACCGTAGTCTCTCCACTTACTCTCCGTCTGCCTTCTCCTCGGTCCACTGACACACCGTAGTCTCTCCACTTACTCTCCGTCTGCCTTCTCCTCGGTCCACTGACACACCGTAGTCTCTCACTTACTCTCCGTCTGCCTTCTCCTCGGTCCACTGACACACCGTAGTCTCTCCACTTACTCTCCGTCTGCCTTCTCCTCGGCCCACTGACACACCGTAGTCTCTCCACTTACTCTCCGTCTGCCTTCTCCTCGGTCCACTGACACACCGTAGTCTCTCCACTTACTCTCCGTCTGCCTTCTCCTCGGTCCACTGACACGCCGTAGTCTCTCCACTTACTCTCCGTCTGCCTTCTCCTCGGTCCACTGACCCGCCGTAGTCTCTCCACTTACTCTCCGTCTGCCTTCTCCTCGGTCCACTGACCCGCCGTAGTCTCTCCACTTACTCTCCGTCTGCCTTCTCCTCGGTCCACTGACACACCGTAGTCTCTCCACTTATTCTCCGTCTGCCTTCTCCTCGGTCCACTGACACACCGTAGTCTCTCCACTTACTCTCCGTCTGCCTTCTCCTCGGTCCATTGACACACCGTTGTCTCTCCACTTATTCTCCGTCTGCCTTCTCCTCGGTCCACTGACACACCGTAGTCTCTCCACTTACTCTCCGTCTGCCTTCTCCTCGGTCCACTGACCCGCCGTAGTCTCTCCACTTACTCTCCGTCTGCCTTCTCCTCGGTCCACTGCCCCGCCGCAGTCTCTCCACTTATTCTCCGTCTGCCTTCTCCTCGGTCCATTGACACACCGTAGTCTCTCCACTTACTCTCCGTCTGCCTTCTCCTCGATCCATTGACACACCGTTGTCTCTCCACTTACTCTCCGTCTGCCTTCTCCTCGGTCCACTGACCCGCCGTAGTCTCTCCACTTACTCTCCGTCTGCCTTCTCCTCGGTCCACTGCCCCGCCGCAGTCTCTCCACTTATTCTCCGTCTGCCTTCTCCTCGGTCCATTGACACACCGTAGTCTCTCCACTTACTCTCCGTCTGCCTTCTCCTCGGTCCATTGACACACCGTAGTCTCTCCACTTACTCTCCGTCTGCCTTCTCCTCGATCCATTGACACACCGTTGTCTCTCCACTTACTCTCCGTCTGCCTTCTCCTCGGTCCACTGACCCACCGTAGTTTCGCCACTTACAACGCCGCTGACCTCGAGGGGAGTGTCGCACACACGCTGTCCGCCAGCTGAGGAAACAACGACAACCTTTGATTGAGACAAGAATATATTACCAGCCCTCTTTCAGTTAGCTATATTTAGATATCAATTCATGGTATACATATTTAATTGGTCACAGATCTACACATTTTTATAGTTTATGTGAGTAAAATTATTGACGTAGGAATAATAATATTGTAGTCGATAAAAACAAATAGTGAAAATGGCTCGACTAACACTATCGTCCGCTAAGGCGGATGAGTCGGGTGTCGTTCAAACTTTGCTGAGACAGATCGAAATAGTGATGCTAAGAATCCTCAGGAAGCACATATTCGTGCATAATCTCTGGTCCCAGCTACAAGACAATCATTAGCACGAATTATTGCACCCACACATTACTTCACACACACACACACACGCACGCACGCACGCACGCACGCACGCACGCACGCACGCACGCACGCACGCACGCACGCACGCACGCACGCACGCAGCACGCACACACACGCACACACACACACACACACACACACACACACACACACACACACACACACACACACACACACACACACACACACACACACACACACACACACACACACACACACACACACACACACACACACACACACACACACACACACACACACACACACACACACACACACACACACACATTACGGCACCACACACATTACGGCACCCTTATATTAGTGCACCCACACATTACGGCACCCACACATTACGGCACCCACTCATTACGGCACCCATACACCCACACATTACGGCACTTACACATTACTGCACCCACCCACACATTACGGCACCCACACATTACGGCACCCACTCATTACGGCACCCATACACCCACACATTACGGCACTTACACATTACTGCACCCACACATTGTCTGTCTGTCTGTCTGTCTGTCTGTCTGTCTGTCTGTCTGTCTGTCTGTCTGTCTGTCTGTCTGTCTGTCTGTCTGTCTGTCTGTCTGTCTGTCTGTCTGTCTGTCTGTCTGTCTGTCTGTCTGTCTGTCTGTCTGTCTGTCTGTCTGTCTTATATCCAGCTTTGACCACGATAACACATAAACAAGACACGTCACGCCTGCTACTAGCGGCACGCCACGAAAAGGTTGCGCAATCTCTCGGAAATTTTGAAATGGGCGACAAATTTAGTCTGGGCTACCCGTGAACGTTATGGGTCAACAAGCGAACAAACAACGTCTGAGTGGTACAATCAAATAGTATGGCCTACTCTGCCAGGCGCACGGTGCCGTTCCCGTGTGTTTACGAACTACCCAACCGTGACGGGCTGACGCGTAAGGCTACAAACTTGGCGCAGGTAAGTCACCACTGCCGCACGTTTCAGTTATTCAGCTCGACCGTCGTCTTGACACGTAAGTAATCTTCGATGATGGCGATTACTGCTTGAGTCATGTATATACCTGCCAACCGTCCCAGAGTTACAGAGAGACTCCGGGATCTTTGTGAATCCCCCGAACACGCGGGTTCAAGAAATGTTTGCTTCAGATCTCTACCGCCAACCCCCGTAATCCGTAGACCAGTCCAACGGGGCGTAGGTGTTGCGAGTGATACTAAATAGACAGGACCGAACTGTTTATACTTTCTAAACTCTAAAGGTAGCAGGTATAGACAGTCAATAGTCCCTGCACACAACGTTACTACTCAACTCGACTCCTGGGTCTCACTCAAGTCTATATCAGCGAATTCAACTTCACGACAAAACTTGGCTAATCGTCATTATCATTGTCACGCATGGGTGTAGAAACTCGGTGCACTTATAGGTATACGTCACACACGCTAGCTGACTTAACTGCCAATGTCCATGGGTGTTTTTGTGGCTGGGCTGGCTCGTAACGACGAAAACGAATGTATCTTATCATAGAAGCAGTGCACTGTGTGTACTTCCTTATTCATGCGTGACGTCACTCGCGTGTAGCCTGAATAGAGAAAGACACTTGCCGTGGAACACGAGTCCTAATTATGGAGATTTGAACACGATGCTGTGCTATTTTTGGTGCTCTTTTCGTAAACATCGAACCTCTCTGAATACTATTACACAGGACAACTTCTCAAATCAGTTGGCCTGACTGAAAATATTTGTAAGTGTACTGCAGATGGTCCTCGATACAACTCCAAGAGGGTTGTAGGGCATATGTAAGTGTACTGCAGGTGGTCCTCGATACAACTCCAAGAGGGTTCTAGGGCATGTGTACGTGTACTGCAGATGGTCCTCGATACAACTCCAGGAGGGTTCTAGGGCATGTGTAAGTGTACTGCAGGTGGTCCTCGGTACAACTCCAAGAGGGTTCTAGGGCATGTGTAAGTGTACTGTAGATGGTCTTCGGTACAACTCCAAGAGGGTTCTAGGGCATGTGTAAGTGTACTGCAGGTGGTCCTCAATACAACTACAAGAGGGTTCTAGGGCATGTGTATGTGTACTGCAGGTGGTCCTCGATACAACTCCAAGAGGGTTCTAGGGCATGTGTAAGTGTACTGCAGGTGGTCCTCGGTACAACTCCAAGAGGGTTCTAGGGCATGTGTAAGTGTACTGCAGGTGGTCCTCGGTACAACTCCAAGAGGGTTCTGGGGCATGTGTAAGTGTACTGCAGGTGGTCCTCGGTACAACTCCAAGAGGGTTCTAGGGCATGTGTAAGTGTACTGCAGGTGGTCCTCGGTACAACTCCAAGAGGGTTCTGGGGCATGTGTAAGTGTACTGCAGGTGGTCCTCGGTACAACTCCAAGAGGGTTCTAGGGCATATGTAAGTGTACTGCAGGTGGTCCTCAATACAACTACAAGAGGGTTCTAGGGCATGTGTATGTGTACTGCAGGTGGTCCTCGATACAACTCCAAGAGGGTTCTGGGGCATGTGTAAGTGTACTGCAGGTGGTCCTCGGTACAACTCCAAGAGGGTTCTGGGGCATGTGTAAGTGTACTGCAGGTGGTCCTCGGTACAACTCCAAGAGGGTTCTGGGGCATGTGTAAGTGTACTGCAAGTGGTCCTCGGTACAACTCCAAGAGGGTTCTAGGGCATATGTAAGTGTACTGCAGGTGGTCCTCGATACAACTCCAAGAGGGTTCTAGGGCATATGTATGTGTACTGCAGATGGTCCTCGGTACAACTCCAAGAGGGTTCTAGGGCATATGTAAGTGTACTGCAGGTGGTCCTCGGTACAACTCCAAGAGGGTTCTGGGGCATGTGTAAGTGTACTGTAGATGGTCCTCGGTACAACTCCAAGAGGGTTCTGGGGCATGTGTAAGTGTACTGTAGATGGTCCTCGATACAACTCCAAGAGGGTTCTAGGGCATATGTAAGTGTACTGCAGGTGGTCCTCGGTACAACTCCAAGAGGGTTCTAGGGCATATGTAAGTGTACTGCAGGTGGTCCTCGGTACAACTCCAAGAGGGTTCTGGGGCATATGTAAGTGTACTGCAGGTGGTCCTCGATACAACTCCAAGAGGGTTCTGGGCATTGTAAGTGTACTGCAGGTGGTCCTCGGTACAACTCCAAGAGGGTTCTAGGGCATGTGTAAGTGTACTGCAGGTGGTCCTCGATACAACTCCAAGAGGGTTCTAGGGCATGTGTAAGTGTACTGCAAGTGGTCCTCGGTACAACTCCAAGAGGGTTCTAGGGCATATGTAAGTGTACTGCAGGTGGTCCTCGATACAACTCCAAGAGGGTTCTAGGGCATGTGTATGTGTACTGCAGATGGTCCTCGGTACAACTCCAAGAGGGTTCTAGGGCATTGTAAGTGTACTGCAGATGGTCCTCGATACAACTCCAAGAGGGTTCTAGGGCATGTGTAAGTGTACTGTAGATGGTCCTCGGTACAACTCCAAGAGGGTTCTGGGGCATGTGTAAGTGTACTGTAGATGGTCCTCGATACAACTCCAAGAGGGTTCTAGGGCATATGTAAGTGTACTGCAGGTGGTCCTCGGTACAACTCCAAGAGGGTTCTAGGGCATATGTAAGTGTACTGCAGGTGGTCCTCGGTACAACTCCAAGAGGGTTCTAGGGCATGTGTAAGTGTACTGCAGGTGGTCCTCGATACAACTCCAAGAGGGTTCTAGGGCATATGTAAGTGTACTGCAGGTGGTCCTCGGTACAACTCCAAGAGGGTTCTGGGGCATGTGTAAGTGTACTGTAGATGGTCCTCGATACAACTCCAAGAGGGTTCTGGGGCATGTGTAAGTGTACTGTAGATGGTCCTCGATACAACTCCAAGACGGTTCTAGGGCATGTGTAAGTGTACTGTAGATGGTCTTCGGTACAACTCCAAGAGGGTTCTAGGGCATGTGTAAGTGTACTGCAGGTGGTCCTCGATACAACTCCAAGAGGGTTCTGGGGCATGTGTAAGTGTACTGCAGATGGTCCTTGATACAACTCCAAGACGGTTCTAGGGCATGTGTAAGTGTACTGTAGATGGTCTTCGGTACAACTCCAAGACGGTTCTAGGGCATGTGTAAGTGTACTGCAGATGGTCCTCGATACAACTCCAAGAGGGTTCTAGGGCATGTGTACGTGTACTGCAGATGGTCCTCGATACAACTCCAGGAGGGTTCTAGGGCATGTGTAAGTGTACTGCAGGTGGTCCTCGGTACAACTCCAAGAGGGTTCTAGGGCATGTGTAAGTGTACTGTAGATGGTCTTCGGTACAACTCCAAGAGGGTTCTAGGGCATGTGTAAGTGTACTGCAGGTGGTCCTCGGTACAACTCCAAGAGGGTTCTGGGGCATGTGTAAGTGTACTGCAGGTGGTCCTCGATACAACTACAAGAGGGTTGTAGGGCATTTGTAAGTGTACTGCCCTAGAACCCTCATGGAGTTGTATCAAGTGTAATACAACTACAAGAGGGTTGTAGGGCATTTGTAAGTGTACTGCAGGTGGTCCTCAATACAACTACAAGAGGGTTGTAGGGCATTTGTAAGTGTACTGCAGGTGGTCCTCGATACAACTCCAAGAGGGTTCTAGGGCATGTGTATGTGTACTGTAGATGGTCCTCGATACAATTACAAGAGGGTTCTAGGGCATTTGTAAGTGTACTGCAGGTGGTCCTCAATACAACTACAAGAGGGTTCTAGGGCATGTGTATGTGTACTGCAGATGGTACTCGACACGACTACAAGAGAGTACTAGGGCATTTATAAGTATACTGCAGATGGTCCTCGATACAACTACAAGAGAGATCGAGGGCATTTGTAAGTGTACTGCAGGTGGTTGGCGACGGTTATAGGACATTTACTTAGTGGCATTTGTTGTGTATTGAGTATCTCATAACATTTGCTTTGCTCAGCTTAGTTTCAATTCAGTACGGCAGCTAAAACTATTGTATTAAATAGTTATTTTGTAAGCCGTTGTTTCAACGTAGTTCAATTATCTTTGCTCGGATTTCCTAAAATGGACTTTTTTCATTTTCAATTCCTTTTCTCCAGATATATTTTCTTTAGTTATCTTATTAGAGCTAACGTTTTGCGCATTTCTATCATTAGGCTAATGTATATAACGCCCGGGGGGCGTCACAGCCCTTACGTGTATGTGTGTGCAGCTGCTGTTCTCGTACAGCTACCCTTGATAAGGACATCCAATACCAAATGTATACCCTTCGTTTAGGGACTAACTCTCTCGCTCGCATGAATGTATCAGAGATGGACAACACACACACGCACACACACACACACCCACACCCACACCCACACCCACACACACACACACACACACACACACACACACACACACACACACACACACACACACACACACACACACACACACACACACCTAACTATACGCGATAGATAACCGTGAGTGCTGCGATAAAAACGTAGGCTTATTCTAGGGAGAGTCTGTCGAAGTGACACCCTTTTTGTCTAGGAAATTTCTGTATGACGGGCCAGCGCTCGTTCGTGAGAACGGACCCTTGGTCTAAGGAGTCTTAATACCAATAAAGGACGTTTGAAGTCGGCAGATCCACATGCAATACTGCTGATAATTTTATAGGCAGTGCACCCCGGCGCGATATTTAACGTCTGTTTCGGAAAGATACCCGATTCCCTTCAGCCTAAGTGAGTCACATGTTTTACAGAATGTGCACACTCGACACCTACCATGTCACTGTATTAACGTCGCAGGTGATCACATTTGATTGTTTTTCCCAGTCACCCGGTGTGCATAAAAACAGTTTGTGGTCGACCGCTGTCTTCATATAACGTTTGTGTCGTTGTAGGCATCTGGCGAGACTACAAGTGTGGCTTGTACAAGATCGAGGCGAGTGGTCTGGCAAGACAAATGTGGCTTGTACAAGAGGCGTGTGATCAGGCAAGACAAGTATGGCTATGTACAAGAGGCGAGTGGCATTCTTTCTGATGGTGACGTGTGTGCTTTTAGGCACAGTGTCCATATACAACGCACTGTTCAGCAGCGAGCCAGAGAATCAAGTATGGACCGCACACAACGAGCTGTACGACGGCGGAACACAAGACCTGGAGCGGAAGGACATCGACTACATAGAGCCCATTAAACCGGCAATACAAACCGTGGTTCCTTTAAAGCGTAAGGTCGCAGGAGCCAGGCGCCGACGATGGCACCGGCGACATCACGTGTCCATGAGGCAGATGGCCATAATGAACGCGGAAGAAACCGAAATCATATTCGACATTGTTGAGAAACTAGCCGAGGTGTGCAACGCGCAGAACATAACCTATTTCCTTTACGCCGGGTCGCTGCTGGGTTCCTACCGACATCACAACATAATCCCTTGGGACGACGACATCGACGTCATTGTGAATGTGTCAGAGAGGGTCCCTCTCTACGCGGCCCTAGACACGCTGGCCCCTCAGTACACTGTCGCCTACGCCGGAGCTCGGCTCAAGTTCTACTCCGCGCGGTCGACTCCACAGTCGCATTACCCGTGGAGTTGGCCATACGTCGACATCAGCTTCTTTTACGAAAACGCAACACACGTTGGCGACATTTCATCGCAGTTCAAGCACTGCGTCTACCCCAAGTCGATCGTGTTTCCTCTGCATTTTAGACCGCTAGGGAAGTTGTTCTTGAATTCTCCATTTGATGCGTACGCATCATTAAAAATTACATACAGCAGTTTGCATTACTGTATGACTCATCACTACAGTCACAAGTACGAGGAAGCTAACAGTATAGAAACGTACATGAGAGTACCGTGCGAGAGGCTACAGAACGTTGTGCCTTTCGTCCACAGGAGCACTGACAGCGGGGGCGTCAAAGAAACACTCATGAAGGGAGACACCGCCATTCACTCCATCGTTGTTGACGAGCCACGGTATGCAATAGTAACGACGTTCAGTCTAGATCTCTTCGAGTCTAATGAGCTCTTATAGTCTGTGGATGAACACTCTAGGTCTACTCTTCAATTCATGCAGCCTGATAACGAACTGTTTTACATTTGGGTTTATATATACACGTAGCTTGATGGTGGACAGTTTTTCTCTTGGGTTAATACAGCCTTGTGGCGGACATTAAACTACTCGCATTCTTGTAACCAGATGACACATGGGGTCATGTCCTTCTGTGACTTCGGTGAGTACTTCTATGTCAGTCACAGCTGTGGCCACTGCACAAGAAATACTCCTCTGTGTCAGTCACAGTGGTGACCACTGCACAAGAAGTACTTCTCTGTGTCAGTCACAGTTGTGACCATTGCACAAGAAGTACTTCTCTGGGTCAGTCACAGTGGTGACTACATCACAAGAAGTACTCCTCTGTGTCAGTCACAGTTGTGGCCACTGCACAATAAGTACTTCTCTGTGTCAGTCACAGCTGTGACCACAGCACAATAAGTACTTCTCTGTCAGTCGCAGTTGTGACCACAGAACAAGAAGTACTCCACTGTGTCAGTCACAGCTGTGGCCACTGCACAAGAAGTACTTCTCTGTCAGACACAGTTGTGACCACAGCACAACAAGTACTTCTCTGTGAGTCACAGTTGTGACCACTGCACAAGAAGTACTTCTCTGTGTCAGTCACAGCTGTGACCACAGCACAACAAGTACTTCTCTGTGAGTCACAGTTGTGACCACTGCACAAGAAGTACCTCTCTGTGTCAGTCACAGCTGTGGCCACGGCACAAGAAGTACTTCTCTGTCAGTCACAGTTGTGACCACTGCACAAGAAGTACTTCCTGTCAGTCACAGTTGTGACCACTGCACAAGAAGTACTTCTATGTCAATCACAGTTGTGACCACACCACAAGAAGTACTCCTCTGTGTCAGTCACAGCTGTGACCACTGCACAAGAAGTACTCCTCTGTCAGTCACAGTTGTGACCACAGTACAAGAAGTACTCCTCTGTGTCAGTCACAGCTGTGGCCACGGCACAAGAAGTACTCCACTGTGTCAGTCACAGCTGTGACCACGGCACAAGAAGTACTTCTCTGTCAGTCACAGTTGTGACCACACCACAAGAAGTACTCCTCTGTGTCAGTCACAGCTGTGACCACGGCACAAGAAGTACTTCTCTGTCAGTCACAGTTGTGACCACACCACAAGAAGTACCTCTCTGTGTCAGCCACAGCTGTGACCACTGCACAAGAAGTACTTCTCTGTCAATCACAGTTGTGACCACACCACAAGAAGTACTCCTCTGTGTCAGTCACAGCTGTGACCACTGCACAAGAAGTACTCCTCTGTCAGTCACAGTTGTGACCACAGAACAAGAAGTACCTCTCTGTGTCAGTCACAGCTGTGGCCACGGCACAAGAAGTACTTCTCTGTCAGTCACAGTTGTGACCACAGAACAAGAAGTACCTCTCTGTGTCAGTCACAGCTGTGACCACTGCACAAGAAGTACTTCTCTGTCAGTCACAGTTGTGACCACAGAACAAGAAGTACCTCTCTGTGTCAGTCACAGCTGTGGCCACGGCACAAGAAGTACTTCTCTGTCAGTCACAGTTGTGACCACAGAACAAGAAGTACTCCTCTATGTTAGTCACAGCTGTGGCCTCGGCACAAGAAGTACTCCACTGTGTCAGTCACAGCTGTGGCCACTGCACAAGAGAAGTACGCCACTGTGTCAGTCACAGTTGTGACCACAGCACAAGAAATACTCATCTTTGTCAGTCACAGCTATGGCCACTGCACAAGAAGTACTTCTCTGTGTCAGTCACAGTTGTGACCACTGCACAAGAAGTACTTCTCTGTGTCAGTCACAGCTGTGGCCACTGCACAAGAAGTACTTCCCTGTCAGTCACAGCTGTGGCTACTGCACAAGTACTCTCCAGATCAACTTATCTTCTGCAGCCCTATGCTGCAGCCTAGATTTGTCAAATCTTAAACATTTTATTTTGTTACCTCTCCCCTTTTTCAAAGAAAACCTTACTTCAAACACTAATCTTTGGAAGTTCGTTTTTCTGTGACACCCCGTGCACAACCGTCTTGTCAAATACTAGCTATGCCTAAATTGCTGCTTTGAAGAAGAGTGTCATACATTTTGAACTGAAACTGCTCCACTGTTTTACCTACACAGATGAGAGTAAGCATGCAGTGACGTGACATTTGTGTACTCATTGGATATGTTATGTTGTAAATATCTTCAACTCAGATTGTTTCCAAATATGTTTTATTCAATCTGTTGCAGACATACACTTGTAACAAGAAACTGGAATACTCGGTAAACAAGTGCATACTTTCATACATTGATTAAATCCAAGTAACTCACAGAAGATGCCGTTTTACAGTATTGTGATTATTCAAAAGTACATATTTCTCGGAGGCAGGTGACCGTATGCGTGTCTTGTTTTTAAAATGACTGGTATTAAGTTAAACAAGCACACATTTTCTTGGAAGCTTTGCACATACCACACAACAAATGATATGTTTGCAGTTGGTGTATCATGGGTACTCTTGATGGCAGATTTCCAAAGGATGTATTGTAAGAAACTGGAATAATTTGGATAGAGTTGAAGAAAGAAGTGTTAATGAGAGTGTTAGAGGAGTGTTGGATGAGTGTTGTATCAGCTGTTTGTCCTTCTATACGCGATGAGGCAATAAACCTTCCCCGCTCACTACCAGAAACCAGCACAATAACATTTTAAGCAACGGTGAAACACACAGATCTTACTGCTCCAGCACAGAAAATGTAACGTTGTGTTGCTGAAGACGATCCAGAAGGGTTGTGTCGGCAAATGCTGCTCCGGGGGTGAACACTCCACCTCTACAACACAAGCACAGACACCAGCATGAGTCAGCATCTGGTGCAGGTCCTCCGTGCACTGATCAGGTGGTCATTATTAACAGAAGTGGAGGCAACAGGTTTTATTACCATAGATTCTGTAATATGACTGTTTGAACTGAGCGGGTGCAGTAGGTACAGAAGGGCTGAACCTAAATAGGAGACGGATGGTGACCAGGTGGGAGACGATGGTGACCAGGTGGGAGACGATGGTGACCAGGTGGGAGACGACGGTGACCAGGTGGGAGACGGATGGTGACCAGGTGGGAGACGGATGGTGACCAGGTGGGAGACGACGGTGACCAGGTGGGAGACGGATGGTGACCAGGTGGGAGACGATGGTGACCAGGTGGGAGACGATGGTGACCAGGTGGGAGACGATGGTGACCAGGTGGGAGACGGATGGTGACCAGGTGGGAGACGATTGTGACCAGGTGGGAGACGGATGGTGACCAGGTGGGAGACGATGGTGACCAGGTGGGAGACGATGGTGACCAGGTGGGAGACGATGGTGACCAGGTGGGAGACGATGGTGACCAGGTGGGAGACGGATGGTGACCAGGTGGGAGACGATGGTGACCAGGTGGGAGACGACGGTGACCAGGTGGGAGACGGATGGTGACCAGGTGGGAGACGGATGGTGACCAGGTGGGAGACGATGGTGACCAGGTGGGAGACGGATGGTGACCAGGTGGGAGACGATGGTGACCAGGTGGGAGACGATGGTGACCAGGTGGGAGACGATGGTGACCAGGTGGGAGACGGACAGTGATGCCATTTTATCGTGCTTCAATGTTTTCTGTATCATTTTTTAAAGATAAAGTGACTGTTGTATGCCTAATGGATAATGCAAGAGGTTAAACTACCTACCTTATTCGTTTTAACTAGGAAAGTGTATTTTTTAATGTCATTTATTTGCATCATCTCCCATTTTTTTGGAAACCAAGTATGTATGTGTTATCGCCACAGTACAGGCTGCATTCTAACCATAGGTTGAATGCAGTGTGAGTGATATGCGTAACACATTAAAATAAAAATGTATTTGCTCTGAGTAGTTTTACTAGAAATATAAATACCCATCACTGTCTGTCTGCAGTATTAAAGTGGCCACTAAATTTAACCTTTTCAAGTTATGGTAATTATGTGTACATTTCTGGAAAGGAAAATGTTTAGGCATATTATTGCATGCCTTTTTATAAAGAAAACATGATATTACATAGAAGTCACAGAGACTAGTTAGAGGTAGGTTGATAAAAGACTACACTCAACAGTGGTCCCTAAACTTCAGTGCTTCACCATGAAATAAACAAAGTAAATATAAGAAATATTTATGACTTACCAATATTAACAAAGACGCGATACTGGGTATGTTGTATATACATATAACATAAAGATCACCAGTTAAATCAGTCCTAAATAGGTATATCTATACTTTAAGTGTGTGGGAATGTGTGCAGACGGATGGTGATGGTGTCTAAGCAACCGTAACTTCAAATAGTTAAAGAATTGTGGTTTTTTTAAGTTGCCCAAATACTTCCACTAATGTACCAATAAGTACTTGATAGATCCACCTTAAAGATAAAGTGATATAGGGAATTTCAAAAATACCATCTCAGAACCCTAATGGCATCAGTTTCGTGAGAAATTACCATATACTTTCAATCTTAGTTTAGTTATTTTATGTAATGAATTCATTACATGTGGGTTATCATATGTTGCGGGATAATATGTTAATGCTCTAATTAAATAACAAATGAAACATGTATTCCTACAAACTGAGCCATATTGCGTTATACCTTGAGAATAAGTGAGATGTTCATTTAGAAGAATGTTTTTTGAACACTCACTTTGACGGCATTTTCTCTGCCTCAGTCAGCATGACATACGCGGCTTGCACCATGCATATGGGGGTAGTGATGTAGCCAGCATTAGGCCCAGACACTCTCGTGACAATCTTCTTCTTGGGGGCATCCCCCTCACCCTCCTCCTCACCCTCGTGGCCGTACCCCACGAGGGTGTGTGAGAAGGAGCTGTCTGCCACCTGCTCTCGAGATGGTCCACTGTCGGAGAAGCTGCCGAAGGTGAAGAAGCGAGGGTACTTTGTGAGGAGACGGCGCCCCAGGCTGAACGAACTCAGCAGACCCAGGGCGAAGACGACAGGCAGCGCCCCCACAAAGAACAACAATGACGGGATGCATTGGTACGCTCTGAACGCCACCTAGTGACAACAACAGCATGTGAACAGACTGAACGCCACCTAGTGAAAACAACGGCACACTAATGCACTGAACGCCACCTAATGACAACAACAGCACATTAATGCACTGAACGCCACCTAGTGTCAACAACGGCACATGAATGCACTGAACGCCACCTAGTGACAAGTCTGACAACAACAGCACATGAATGCACTGAACGCCACCTCGTGTCAACAACAGCACATGAATGCACTGAACACCACCTAGTGACAACAACAGCACATTAATGCACTGAACGCCACCTAGTGTCAACAACAGCACCTTAATGCACTGAACACCACCTAGTGTCAACAACAGCACATTAATGCACTGAACACCACCTAGTGTCAACAACAGCACATTAATGCACTGAACACCACCTAGTGACAACAACAGCACATTAATGCACTGAACACCACCTAGTGTCAACAACAGCACATTAATGCACTGAACACCACCTAGTGACAACAACAGCACATTAATGCACTGAACACCACCTAGTGTCAACAACAGCACATGAATACACTGAACACCACCTAGTGACAACAACAGCACATTAATGCACTGAACACCACCTAGTGACAACAACAGCACATTAATGCACTGAACACCACCTAGTGTCAACAACAGCATATTAATGCACTGAACACCACCTAGTGTCAACAACAGCACATGAATACACTGAACACCACCTAGTGTCAACAACAGCACATTAATGCACTGAACACCACCTAGTGACAACAACAGCACATTAATGCACTGAACACCACCTAGTGTCAACAACAGCACATTAATGCACTGAACACCACCTAGTGTCAACAACAGCACATGAATACACTGAACACCACCTAGTGTCAACAACAGCACATTAATGCACTGAACACCACCTAGTGACAACAACAGCACATTAATGCACTGAACACCACCTAGTGTCAACAACAGCACATGAATACACTGAACACCACCTAGTGTCAACAACAGCACATGAATGCACTGAATGCCACTTAGGTGACAACAACAGCACATGAATGCACTGAATGCCACCTAGTGTCAACAACAGCACATGAATGCACTGAATGCCACTTAGTGACAAAAACAGCACATGAATGCCACTTAGTGACAACAACAGCACATGAATGCACTGAATGCCACCTAGTGTCAACAACAGCACATGAATGCACTGAATGCCACTTAGTGACAACAACAGCACATGAATGCACTGAATGCCACTTAGGTGACAACAACAGCACGTGAAAGCACTGAACGCCACCTAGTGTCAACAACAGCACATGAATGCACTGAATGCCACTTAGTGACAACAACAGCACGTGAATGCACTGAATGCCACCTCGTGTCAACAACAGCACATTAATGCACTGAACACCACCTAGTGTCAACAACAGCACATGAATGCACTGAATGCCACTTAGTGACAACAACAGCACATGAATGCACCAAATGCCACCTAGTGACAACAACAGCACATGAATGCACTGAATGCCACCTAGTGTCAACAACAGCACATGAATGCACCGAATGCCACCTAGTGTCAACAACAGCACATGAATGCACTGAACACCACCTAGTGACAAAAACAGACACATGCATTCGGAGTGCTTAAGACACAAACACATGGATAACATCAACACAAACACGTAACACAAACACACATACAAGTACAGTCATTTTACAGTCACCTTGGTAATACAGCTACCTTGCAAATAAGGTCATATTTTCCACATGCAGTAAGGTAGTGCATAATAAATAATAATTATGGACATCTAGCTATTCAGGTCAGTTTTGTCAAGTACAAAAGGTAAGTTCTTATAATTATAGCACTGTATCCAGTCCTCAGGACCGTTCAAAGCACTTTACACTTTACTTCCCTGTCAGACCTGTTAACTCAGACAACATCTCAACTTCTCCGGGAAACATCCAGCAATGTGCTGCAATTAATGCGCATAACCAGCTCGTACACATATCCATCACTGTCTATAGCCAGGTACTCATTTATACAGCTGAGTGAATTGGAGCAATGAAGAGTGAAAACATGTCAAAGGTTTTAACACTGCAGCACAGGATTAGAACCCGGGTTCTCTTAGTCGAGAGTCCGAAGTTTCACCCCTGAGCCATTGCGCTCTACAAGTGTGACCTTAAAGAGTGACCTTAATACAGGGGTACTAGTGTACGTGTCAACCTGCTCATATGTACATGTCAACTGCACATATGTGCATGTCAACTGCTCACATGTATGTGTCCGCTGCTCATGTGTATGTGTCAGTTGCACACATGTACATGTCAACTGCTCACATGTAAGTATCAACTGCACACATGTTGATATGTGTCAACTGCACATATCAACTACACACATGTAAGTGTCAACTGCACATATGTACATGTCAACTGCACACAAGTACATGTCAACTGCCCACACGTATGTGTCATTCTGCACACCTGTATGTGTCAACCCTAACCCACATCAAGCATAGATGGCGGATTTTCACTTATTGTTGCAACTTGAACTAATGTACAATCAGTTACCATGGTAACAACAAGAGTGCACTTGGAAGAGCCGTAGACCCATGCGTTCACTCACCGGTTGTTCTTGTTTGTTCACAAAGTTGTCAGTCTGCGTGCGGTAGACGACAGACCTGTCACAGCCAAGAAAAGGCACACACCACTTGTTGACGTCCTTGCTGTAGAAGACAAGGGACCTGCAACAGGGAGACCGAGTCTGAGACAACAGACAGAACGTCATCACTATGACTGTCACATGTCCACCTGCAGCAACCAGTCCGACACATACATACTGAGAGCTGTGTCTTCAAGAGAGCTTGTTTGTTCCTCTTTTTACAAATTACTCATGATAACATAGTTCTTAAGACTAGAACTCAGTTAAGTTTGAGGAATTTCCCCGCCAGACTGTGTTTTATAATAAGCCCAAATCAGTGTTCACAATTTTAAATATTCTTCTACAAAATAAAAATTATGATTACACAGAACTTTATTCACTGCCATGTCATGACAACAATCACAACATATTCACTGCAATGTCCCAACACTCATGACAACATATTCCCTGACATGTCCCAACACTCATGACAACATATTCACTGCCATGTCCCAACACTCATGACAACATATTCACTACCATGTCCCAACACTCACGACAACATATTCACTGTCATGTCCCCACACTTATGACAACATATTCACTGCCATGTCCCAACACTCATGACAACATATTCACTGCCATGTCCCAACACTCATGACAACATATTCACTGTCATGTCCCCACACTCACGACTAACATATTCATTGCCATGTCCCAACACTCATGACAACATATTCACTGCCATGTCCCAACACTCATGACAACATATTCACTGTCATGTCCCCACACTTATGACAACATATTCACTGTCATGTCCCCACACTCATGACAACATATTCACTGTCATGTCCCCACACTCATGACAACATATTCACTGTCATGTCCCCACACTCATGACAACATATTCACTGACATGTCCCCACACTCATGACAACATATTCACTGCCATGTCCCCTCACACGTGACAACATATTCACTGACATTTTCCCACACTGATTATTAGGACTAGATCAGGTTTAGCCAACCCTAACCCAGCTCACATTAAATTAACCCATTTTTGTATTCGACCATTTTATAAACAGATCATTTTCTAACCCTACCCATTTTGCAATTACTTAAAAGGTCACATATACTTAAAATCTTGTAATAAATATCTTGTGAAGACATAGCATTCAACAACCAGTCTGCTGGTTATCAACCTTGTGACTGTTATGTATTGTCAGGTTTTAAGCACTGCAGCTGATTGTGAGATGTGTAACTGACAGAATAACAAACTAAATTTTTTTTTTAAATTCTAAAACTGAGATTAACCCGATTACTTGTCAGTTTGTTAACCCAACGTGCCAGTGGGCATGAAGGGGACTGCCAGCAAGTCACGTCACAGTTGAGGAGCAGGAAACAAACTTCTCAACACCAACAGATCAATGACATTAGTGAATAGAGAGAACTGTTATGAGAAAGTAGTCACTTTAGGTTTACGTAGATCTGGTTGACAGAAACCGTGGTCCATTCGCTATCCACACACGACTAAAATAAGCCAGACTTTTATGTTTTACTTGTCCACCAGACTAAGTAGTTTTGAAATCTACTTCTCTGCCAAAATGTCCACTTGTCTGAGTTGTTGTCAGGTGGAATTAAGGGTTTGGAAAAACCGTAAAACACCCTACTTTCTTGAGAACAAGCGCAATCTTTGTGTTGTGTCAGTGACTTGTGGCCAAAGACAAACTCATTTGAAATATACAAGCAAACATTTATTTGTAAATTCATTTGTAACTATTTTCCTGTTCATTGTCATTATTATAATGCATCATGGATATTAAAAGCCGACACCATGACTGCCCACAGGCCATCCAACTGGAAGCAACACGGGGGTATTTAAGTAGTATGTTTGTCATCTTACATGATGCACGTACCGTTTTGGGGCAGGGTGTTTCGGCTCTGGCATCTTGACTGCTGGCATTGAACTGCGCAGTCTTTTCAGCTCACTCTTGAAGCTAAAACTGTAAACAGCTGAACGCCATGTGCCACTGTTTACAACCGCACCCTGAAAGTGAAGCAAAGTAAAATGTTGAACGTATACTTCCTGAACGCATTTAATCATTACAACCCTTCACCCATTCTTTAAACTGTTTATTTATATATATAATGCTTTGCGTGCCAGATTTGTTGCCCTACCCTTTCACACTGGCCAGTATATAATATATATATATATATATATATATATATATATATATAGTCGCGCCTCGTTATAACGCGACTCGCTATAACACGAATCGGCTATAACGCGGTCAGTCGTGGACCCCAAATTTCTGCCGCCAGGGGGGAAATGGGCGCTACAGCTAACAATAACGCTGTAATTAACTGTCACTTATTTTTATGAAGTCCTCATGTTTATCTGTTATCTAGAAACAATTTAATGATATTAAGAAATTTAACACAGAAGTACAACTGCGTTGCTGAGTTCGTTGTTTGGTGTGCCCCTGGCTTCTGCTCTGCCGTCAGCTTCGCGGCACCAATCCAATCGTTTTTCAAACCGACCTATTGTGTAACCAGCACTTGGTTTGTGTGGTAATTTCTTAAGTGTTTGTTTAAAACGTTACCAATTCCTTTGATTGCATTTAATTAACTTTAGGCACAGTAAATTTGGTACAAAGCCCTGTTTGTTTGTGCCGATATCACGTTTGTCTCCTGCCACTTCGCTGTGGCTTACTGTGGCTTCCGCGAACGAACGTGCCTTCGCCGGCTTGTAAATGGCAATTAAATTGCTTACGAATCGGGCGGTGACGAACAATAATTATGATACTGAAATGGCAGGCTAACAGTTATGTTATGTTTTCTTCACTATGTCTACAAAAAAACATTTACTTGTGCGCAAGTATACAAATTTGTCAACTGCGTGTGAACCGCAGTAGCCTCGGTCCACTGTGAATTGCATTATAAATCGGCACGGTAAATGTGCGATCTAAATTTATATTTTGGGATTGATTGAAAGATGAAATCAAGCCAATAGTGAGCGCAATTAGTATAAGTATTACTATTTGACCGACTTCGGCAACATGTCAATTCATTTGTGCGTTTCGGCTGCTGAGTTCAAGGTTATTTTAGACCGCAACAGAAGTACTGTGTTATCGCTCCGCCTCAGTTCGCATCACGTTGGCTTTGAATTTATTTCAAAACTGTACACCATTCGCAAGATTTACTCAGTTCAACATTCGACAGTGTATATTATTTTAATGTAATACACATTTATGTTGGTTTCAATGTCAGTTACTTTTATAAATCACGCATACACCGCGCAACCAGCACATTGGCTTCGGTTGCTGTTGTGGCGTTTTGGGGGTGGTGGCGCCCCTGTCGGAATATAATCTATAACGCGCCTCGTTTATAACGCAGTTCCATTTCGTGGACCCCAACTACCACGTTATAGCGAGGCGCGACTGTATATATACACATATTCATAAATATATATATACATATATATACATATATATATATATATATATGCATGTATATATACATATATATATATATATATATATATATAAAAGCACTACAATGCCATGGCCCTCGGTCCTCAGTGCAAGAGTCTATATCCAAGGTAGTGATTGGAGACTTCAATGCACAAATAGGGAAATGAACAAACCCTATGGAAACGGCAATGAGCAAATTTTGACTCAAATTGAGAAACGAAAGAGGTGACACCTTGGTAGAATGGGCAACATCAAGAAAGTACAAAATCATGAATACCATGTTTCAGAAGAAAGCAGGGAGGAGATGGACATGGATAAGCACAAATGGTGTAATGAAGACCAAGATTAACTACATCCTAACAAACAGGGCAGACATTGTCACAGACATAATAGTCACCAACCAATTCAACACTGGAAGTGACCATAGACTGGTCATGAGCAACATCAAACTGGACGTAGAGATGGAAAGGAAAAATTATTTTGACAAAGAGGCCACACAAATAGGATCAAAGAAGATCGAATTCCAACTCGAATTGAGAAATCAATTTGAGACACCACAAAAAGTAGACGACATCGACAAGATCCAACAGTGCGCGTCAAGGGTAGCTAATGCAATGAAGCCACTGAAATTGAGGATATCATCACCAGCACGAGCCCTGATAATGCACCGATGAGAAATGGTGGAAAAACGGTGACGATAAACAAAGAACAGAGTACACAGAAATATGCAAGACCATAACAAATAAAGCAAGCATCTACGTCGTAAACCAACTGAAGGAGAAGAAAGCCTTTGACTCAGTGCAAACTCAAGCAGTACTGACCTTGCTTAAAGAACAGGGGATGTGTACGTTGAACTCCTGAAGGATCTATACACAACAGCTCGATGACGGTCGACCAACACAAAGAAGGCAACAAGATCAACATCAGGAGAGGAGTACGACATGGAGATACCATATCCCCCAAGCTGTTTACGGCAGCACTCGAAAGCATATTCCAATGACTGACATGGAAGATTGAATATTTTGGTCATCTTCGCTTCACCAACGACCTACTCACATGCGCTAATAGTGATACACCACATGAACTACAACAAATGCTCCTGGGAGTAGCTGATGAAAGCGAAAAGCAGGGCCTGAGGATGAACAAGTCGAAGATAAAGGTGATGATGGAAACCGACACACCATTTAATGTCAACAACACTCAGATCGAGAGCGTTGAAAGCTACGTCTACCTGGGACAGAGATACAGCACCCGAGACTAAAACCAAGACAAGGAGATTCAAAGAAGAATCATGGCCGGATGGACAGCATTCGCCAAGTACCGCGACATCTTCAAGGGTAACATTGGAACATGCTTGAAGAGACAAGTCTACACCTCATGCGTACTTCCAGCAATGACGGTGCAGAAACATGGGCACTAACCTATCAAGCAAAGAACAAGCTAGCAGCCGCACAATCAAAGATGGAAATAAGTTTGTTAAACATCACATACCCGGAGAGAAAAATAAACATCTGGGAAAGAGAAAAAACAAAGGTCACAGATCTGATTGAACAAGACTGAAGACGGAAGTGGACCCGGGCTGGGCTGGGCAGAGCACATCAGTAGAATACAAGATAACCGATGGACATTGTGTATCACCACCTGGAAAATCTGGTTGCATAGATATTGTTATATTTAATCAAATTAACTGGTATCATACAAGGAATACTCAGACATTATAATTTCAATTATTTTCATGAATAAATCTAGTGATTTTGATAATTTATTTCAGAGGATGTCTATCCAAGCTCTCATACTGGAGTGTCCGACATGTGATGTGTTGTCTTTACATTATACAGAGATGTTCCCTCCACTGGCAGTTGTTAGTTTGTTATCCGAGTGAATAACCCAGCAGTTGACTTACATGAGAGCCGCTCTGGTGGTCTACATAGTTCTCCAGGTAGCAGAGTCGACCTGCAGACAGCATTCAAGACAGCATTCTACTTGGGTTGAGAAGTAAACGACAGTCAATCAGCTATTCAAGTACGGACAAACATTGCCTGATAAAACTCAACATAGGTGACTTTGATATATCATGACACAGAGTGATTACAACCATGTGACCTTATCGTTGTCTTGTCAAACACAACGAAGAAGTAGTTTTTTGTTGCCACTGACTCAGTGACTTCCAGTCAAGGACTTTTACATCACCACCAAAATACTCGAGTTGAAGAGTTTTATAATGAACCAACCGTTGAACTGTTTCTTGGTGTAGATGACCCCCATCTCGGCTGGGATGCTGTCCCAGCCACACGCCCCAATAATGTAGCTTCCTTGTTCCTTGGCCTTGCCATTGTAGAGCAGCCGCATCTTCTCCAGGAACTACAAACACAACTCACCAGTTCATTTGGCTGTATGCCGTGTACACAGACAGGCACAGTCTGGTGGAAGAGACAGTCACAGTCTGGTGGAACAGACAGTCACAGTCTGGTGGAACAGACAGTCACAGTCTGGTGGAACAGAGAGGACACAACGAGGAATGGAACATTTTACTATAAACCTAAAGTGCATACCAAATACAGTGTACATGGACTATTATTTCTGTGGCTGGTTGTACCTCTTGAGCTGTTCGTGTGGTGTGAGACTGGACACTTGTGCCAATTTAAGAAGTAAACTTGGGAGTAAAGTGTAAAGTTCTTTGAGGACCCTTAACAATAGGATGATCCAGATTATGGTAAACATTAGTATGCATAGAGTGACAGGAGTGAGGGCCTCTGACAATGGCGAAAAACAACAGAAGGTGCTGTAAGATAATAACAATAATGGCACCCCTAACTGTCGCCCCTGAAACGGCCACCCCTGAACCGGCCACCCCTGAACCGGGCACCCCTGAACCAGCCACCCCCGAACCAGCACCCCCGAACCAGCACCCCCGAACCAGCCACCCCCGAACCAGTCACCACTGAACCAGCCACCCCTGAACCAGCCACCCCCGAACCAGTCACCACCGAACCGGCCACCCCCGAACCGGCCACCCCTGAACCGGCCACCCCTGAACATGCCACCCCTGAACCGGCCACCCCTGAACCGGCCACCCCTGAACCAGCCACCCCTGAACCAGCCACCCCTGAACCAACCACCCCTGAACAACAGGGAGCTAAGTCGACAAACACATGCAACCAAAGAAGTGCACTTACATAGACTTCCCCTGAGATGTCTACATGGTGGGTTCTGTTCTCAACACAGGCCCGGACAACAGGCTCGCCATACAGGGCATAGGGCCCCACACAGTTGAGCACCAGCCTGGCCTTCTGACACATCTTGTCTAGCGACTCCTGGGCGCTGACGTCAGCAACAATAACTGGGACATCCTGCAAGTCCTCCCCTGAAACACAACAAACACACGCACATAAGCCGGTGTCAGATAGAATATGGACCCCCATAGAAAATGGACCCTATTTGTATTTGATTCAGAAACTATAAATTAAATTATTAATCCAGCATTAAACGTTACACCCAATACCTGAGAAAGTTGTCTAATTATTAATAATAATAACACCTGGATAGTGGATAGAAGTAATCAGTTAGAACATTAGTGACAGAACAAGAATGACACCTAGGGATTCCATGAGTCGCCTTTATGTTAGAAACAGGATATTCATGAAAGTAATCATGAAAGTAATCATGATTACATTGTAAAGTAATCGTACTCGTACTTGTGTACATTGTAAAGTAATCGTACTCATACTCGAGTACATTTGTTTTCTCAGTACTTGTACTCATACTCATACATGTTCAAAGTAATTGTACTCGTACTCGAGTACATTTGTATTGTACTCACTGAGTCTCACTCCATCTCTGGTGTCAACCACCCCACCCTACAGTAGTCAATCAACCGCTTGTAGTCACAGTGACCCTAGCCTTAAGCCATCCACAGGCCAGGATGTAACCGAATCCCACATCATAAAAACATTGATAAATTGTTTGCCAGTGGACTGGGTACAGAAATGACAGCTTCATTTACTGATCAATTATGACATTTTCTTAGGCATAGCCACTAGCTATAAACTTGTCTAGGCATTTTAATTATAAGATTAACCGTTCTAGATGTCTATTATTTTCTATAGTATATTATTTTTTAATTTCTATTAACAAAGTCAAGCAGAGCAGTTTTCATAAGACCGTAATATGAGATCAATTTCCGGAGTGATTATGGAAAATTCATAATGGTAGGCTGCCCTGTATCTGGTAGAGTGGTACTACTGGTCAGTGAGCGCAATTGGCATCCTTTTTCATTTGTGCAGTTTTTTTTAATACAAATCATATCTTCATTAATTACTTTTGTTATTTCTTTATTACTACTTTGTTAGCCTTATGAACATTGCATTGTTTTTAACTGGGGTTGCAAATATATGCACTTTTTAGTTTTAAATGAAATTGTAACGACTTAAATTTGTTTTTTTATCTTATACTGGACTAATAAACTTTTTGGCGGACTAGTAAACTTTTATCTTTACTAGTCCCGCTATAGTCCTGTCTAGTAAAGTAAATGCCGAAGACGCGAAGTTCTGGTACCGAAGTTCTATCCGTCTTGTGAATGTGAGCTGTTCACAATCACAATTTGCTGCGATGTATACAATCGATCTAACTATCCCAATTCGAGTCCCACTAATTTTTTGACATTTTTAAAACGTCAAACTTGCAAAGTCTAACATGCGGCGGCTATCTAGCCTCGCCCAGGCAGGGCAGGACCAGAAATTTCGACAAGTAACACTAACAGTCTCGTAGATTTACCAGTTTGTTTCGATGCTTCATTAAGGACATTATGTAATTTGTCGGCATTTCGTCCAGCTATTGCCCATTTCAGTACGCGATTCTGCTCATGGACCGTTCGCGCTATTTCTTCGGTAACAAATTGACCCGTGAAACCACTGGCACCGAACACAACGATATCATACTGTTTATCCTCCATGTTTTTGCTTAGACTACTTCGAGAGCTGCTCGAGAAATAACGCGAAGTCAGACCGTTATTAGTCTAGCCTCGATTACCCAGGCTCGGTGAGGTGCCTGGGTGATATTCTTTTTATGTTCTGCGTTTGTGACCGCTACAGCGGCTTTACACCAGAATAGGATAAAGACGCTGATTGGGGCCGATTTTTTTATCAAATAATACTATAATAAAAAACTAATCAAAATAAAACTTGCACTGAATGTCAAACACACACAAAAAACATAAATGTTTCGTTATTAGTTTTTCATTTCCTACTTTATTATTTTGTGCAGACTTACTTTGACTTCTACTCAAGTGCAAAATCAAAATAGTTCAGTCACCCATGCATTCTATAAAAACATTAATTATCAAATGTCATATGTTCTGCACCTCAGACAGACGAACCCACAATACATGCTGTTATCACCTGAACAACGTACGCCAGTGGAAAAACATTCTCGTTAAAATTTTCAAAATATATTGCATATATACTACTTATATAAATCCCCTACAATTCACTAAATGTGTTATGTTTATACATATGTGCCCTATACGACTGGCTCAGTGGTCAGTTGATACACAATTACACACACACATACGCGCTTTTTCAAAATAGAGAAAAGTTACTGAACGGTTTCTGAGATATGGTTCTTATATCTTGATTGAACAGCACCCTACATCTTTATATAGTCTTCTGATATCTTGACTGAACAGCTCGCCACATCTCTGCATGGTATTCTGATATCTAGCTTGACTGAACAGCACCCCACATCTCTAGTCTTCTGATATATTGATTGAACAGCACGCCACATCTCTAGTCTTCTGATATCTTGACTGAACAGCACGCCACATCTCTGGTCTTCTGATATCTTGACTGAACAGCACGCCACATCTCCTAGTCTTCTGATATCTTGATTGAACAGCACGCCACATCTCTAGTCTTCTGATATCTTGACTGAACAGCACGCCTCATCTCGATGTCTTCTGATATCTTGACTGAACAGCACGCCACATCTCTGGTCTTCTGATATCTTGACTGAACAGCACGCCACATCTCCCTGTCTTCTGCACCGCACATCTCTAGTCTTCTGATATCTTGACTGAACAGCACGCCACATCTCCTAGTCTTCTGATATCTTGACTGAACAGCACGCCACATCTCTGGTCTTCTGATATCTTGACTGAACAGCACGCCACATCTCTGGTCTTCTGATATCTTGACTGAACAGCACTCCACATCTCTGGTCTTCTGATATCTTGACTGAACAGCACGCCACATCTCTGGTCTTCTGATATCTTGACTGAACAGCACGCCACATCTCCTAGTCTTCTGATATCTTGACTGAACAGCACGCCTCATCTCGATGTCTTCTGATATCTTGACTGAACAGCACCCAACATCTCTAGTCTTCTGATATCTTGACTGAACAGCACGCCACATCTCCTAGTCTTCTGATATCTTGACTGAACAACACGCCACATCTCCCAGTCTTCTGATATCTTGACTGAACAGCACGCCACATCTCCTAGTCTTTTGATATCTTGACTGAACAGCACACCACATCTCCCAGTCTTCTGATATATTGACTGAACAGCACGCCACATCTCCTACTCTTCTGATATCTTGACTGAACAGCACACCACATCTCCCAGTCTTCTGCACCTCACATCTCCTAGTCTTCTGATATCTTGACTGAACAGCACGCCACATCTCCTACTCTTCTGATATCTTGACTGAACAGCACACCACATCTCCCAGTCTTCTGATATATTGACTGAACAGCACACCACATCTCCTACTCTTCTGATATCTTGACTGAACAGCACGCCACATCTCCTAGTCTTCTGATATCTTGACTGAACAGCACGCCACATCTCCTAGTCTTCTGATATCTTGACTGAACAGCACGCCACATCTCCTAGTCTTCTGATATCTTGACTGAACAGCACACCACATCTCCTAGTCTTCTGATATCTTGACTGAACAGCACGCCACATCTCCTAGTCTTCTGATATCTTGACTGAACAGCACACCACATCTCCTAGTCTTCTGATATCTTGACTGAACAGCACGCCACATCTCCTAGTCTTTTGATATCTTGACTGAAAAGCACACCACACCTCCTACTCTTCTGATATCTTGACTGAACAGCACACCACATCTCCTAGTCTTCTGCACCTCACATCTCCTACTCTTCTGATATCTTGACTGAACAGCACGCCACATCTCCCAGTCTTCTGATATCTTGACTGAACAGCACGCCACATCTCCTAGTCTTCTGCACCTCACATCTCCTACTCTTCTGATATCTTGACTGAACAGCACGCCACATCTCCCAGTCTTCTGATATCTTGACTGAACAGCACGCCACATCTCCTAGTCTTTTGATATCTTGACTGAACAGCACCCCACATCTCCTAGTCTTTTGATATCTTGACTGAATAGCACCCCACATCTCCTAGTCTTCTGATATCTTGACTGAACAGCACGCCACATCTCCTAGTCTTCTGATATCTTGACTGAACAGCACGCCACATCTCCTAGTCTTCTGCACCTCACATCTCCTAGTCTTTTGATATCTTGACTGAACAGCACGCCACATCTCCCAGTCTTCTGATATCTAACATATCTCGCTTAACCGACTGTCGGTCGGCTGCGGAACTATGCCGAGAAGACAGTCTGGTTACTTAGTCGGCGTTTGTTTGTTTATTCGCATGATCTATACAATGCTGCCACCTCATGGACACTGGTTAATCATGCTGTAATTTCTATTTTTATAAACAACTGCAAATTTGTATTTCTATTTATTTTGTGTTAATATAAATTTAATTTTGAATAGTGTTTTTTTATAATAGAGCATTATTTGATAAAAAAGTAGGTATCCTTATTTAATTTGTACGTTATTCGTGTGGTGCTAAACAATGCTGCCACCTCACGGATACTGGTTAATCCTGCCGTAATTCTTATTTTATAAACAACTGTAAATTTTTACTTATTTTTGTGTTAATATAAGTTCAATGTTGAATACTTTTCATAGGATATCATTATCTTGTAAAAGTATATCATTATTTTAATTTCGTAGTTGGCCTGAGAGCCAATCAGCGTTTCTACCCTAATCTGGGGTTAAGGTCTAACAAATGCAGAGCCTTTCTTTCCCCACGCAGAGTTGCACGGAGCCTGGGTAACCGAGGCTATCTGACATCTTGATTGAACAGCACCCCACATCTCCTAGTTTTCTGACATCTTCAACTGACAGTGAGAATGCATATTTTAGAGGGTATCAAGATCGGGTGCAATTGGAGATTGTGTGCCCCAGAATACCCTCTCTTAGTGTAAAGGAATCTCTGGGCGTTATGTGACAATAAAACATGAACAGGACAGACTGACAGCATGTTAACATACCAATCCAACAGCTCCCAAGGGCTTCCATATAATAGTTAAATTGACTTAGAGCCTAGACAAGATACAAGTGGTCACTCTGTGATTACAAGGGTTCTGACAGCAGCTAATGATATGCCTGCAAGGGTTTTTATTTACGTGCATACATTATTTTATTCCCCGTGTTAGATTTTGTGTATCTTCGGAAAGAAAAGGCACTACAGGGTGAACGAGATTGTGTGTCTAAACTGATAGGGTAGGCAGATCTGTACTCTGACTGACAGCATGCATGCACGCACGCACGCACGCACGCACGTACATACACACATTAATTTACAAAGACAATGATAGGTGTGCCATGCTGTTGACCCAGATTACAATGTTCATACTGTAACCAAAGAAGTACCCAATAAGTTGAACAATAACCCATAGTTAACAAATAGATAATGTATTTCTCTTTTGCATACACACATTTGAGAAACAGCCTTTAGGGGTTAGTATTATTAAGTCTTCAATTTTTTCTCATGTGGTTCCTCCTCACTGACATCTTCTTCACTTGCGTCTGGAAAAAACACAAATTAAGAATACACGAATAGTAATAGTCTAAAATCCAGGCCAAACACTCCAAGTAAAATTGTGTTTTTTAAAGAAAAAAATTGTGCTAGATTATAATACCTCTGTGTGTTTACTATCAACAAATGACATTAATGTTATTCATGGATCAAGCATGACATCGAAGTAATCACATTCTACATATGCTATCTTTGACTGCCACTGGCTGCCATTTTCTGAGAAAAAAATTCTTTTGCAGAGAATTCAGCTCTTAGAAAAATAATATTTAATTATCTACGGATGTTATCCAAATTATAGCATGGCTAAGATTAAAAAAAACACAAGATAACTGGATTTAAATTAATTTTGCAAATACACTGGATGCATTGTCAAACATTGCGTTACACATACAGTGTACATATATCTTTATGATATTGATAACATTTATATATTATTTTATATACATTATATATATATATATATATATATATATATATATATATATATATATATACATACACACAAATATGATGCTATTAATAAGTTAGGCCTGTTTACTACAAATTCATGTGTGTGTATTGGTTGTGGTTTAATGTTAACCTGCATGTGTACGTCTGTATGTGTATATATACATATGTAATTTTTTTTAACAGATTACTGAGTTTCTTATTAACATTTTAGTCATATGCAATGTGGTGTAAATATAATAATTAATTTGTAAATGGGTCTTTTGTCAAAGCTAGCCTAGGGTTAGGCCTGGCTAGGGTTCCACTGCACCGACACATATGACATATGTATTATTAACGGCCTATTATTAATTTACTTAGTACTACTTACCTCCATTGTCATCTTCACTTGCAGGTAACATTTGGACTGACTCTGTGCGTGTGTGATCAGATTTTTCCTGGTGTACAGCTTCTGTTAGGATTTTGTTTGCATCTTCTTTTACCGTTATAACCGACTGTCCTAGTTGTTTCAGGTCACATTTCAAAACACCAGTAACACTTCCACGAGGATAAGTGATCTTCTTCGTGTCCCCTGATGGGAATGCAATGGTTAAAGAAATCAAGGCCATGCTTGTATTGTGCTTCACCGTCGTCGAGACCCTACACAGAGGCGACTACTTTTTACTAAACGAGAACTTCCATGCGAAATCAAAATAGGTTTGATCCGCCAAAATAGTAATAAGACTATAGTGGCGCCACACGGTGGCCTACCAATCAGCAATTAGTTCCATGTATAACCGCCAGATTGAAGCCGAAGTTGTCATTGTAAATTGACAGACAAGCTACGTTACGTTGTAGGCCAATCTTAGCCAGGAGCGACATAGTCATAGTTGAGTTTCCAAAGGTTGGCTCTATAATTATGATTTGGTATGTAACGTACAACTACCAACTATCTAGTTCATGTTATGCCTTTTGATGTTTAATTAAAATGTGATAATGGCAATGTTGTGTGAGGAATTGGAATGCGATTGATTGAATGGGCTGACTGATCAACTTGTGATTATCTTGAGACTTGACTAGAAGTTGTCTTGCCACTCTTGAGTCTTGGTGGCAATGATGGTCTGCAGCCTGATATGCATCGCCATCACCGATCCTCTGTATAGTAGATAGATCCAGTGTTGACAGACAGACAGACAGACAGATATACATACATACGTGCATACACGTCATATACAGACAGACAGACAGACAGACAGACAATTACATACATTCATGCATGCATGCACGCACACACGCACACACACATAACTCATAAGCCTTAAGGTGTACACATTAAAACTTCTTCCATTCAAGTAGATTCAAGCTATTGGAATACAGTAGTCCACACCCCTTAAGGCCAACCCTTCAGCAAGTCTAGCTGATATAGGCGGCATGCATGCAGACATGGGTAAAATGTATTTTTATTTTTAACTGGTAATCCAAATACTCTTGAGGGATTCAAATTCAATTCAATAATTTTATTCCAGAACATTACATCCATATAAAAAGGTAAACTAAGGTATGACTAATAACTGTAAACATAAAGCATTTTTTGCCAATGGCGCCACAGTGAAGTGTACAGAGTATCACTATTCATGATACTCTGTATAGTGTTGCATTGCCTAATCTAGCTATACACCGCCTGTACACATTAAAAAAACTAAACACCGTTTTTTCTTATAATTTTTTTACATGTGGGTAAGTAAGCCTCTTGACACAAACATATAACTCGCACTACAATCTCGAGGTTCATTGCATAAAAATCTAAACACTACTGTATGCTACACAGTTTTCTCATTGACTCTGCTGTATATACACACCAACTGCTGGCATGTATATAATTAAGTACAGTAGGATTTAAATATCATACATTTTACAGATTCTGTACACATGTAAAACTTTCGGATCAAGGCATTACTTTGAGCATAAATTATCTTGTATTGCCTAGATATGTCATCATTGTCACATAGATCTGTGATAATATGCCCAAGAACCTATTATACATCCAGCATTTACATTGTTTAATTTGTTACTGAGATCATCCATGTAAACACAAAAAGGTAACGAGAAAGAATTCCTCCTTGATGTCCACCGTTAGTAACAGAATAGTTGTTGGACATGATATTTTTACAACATACATACATTTTTTAGTAGCATACCAAAATATTAAAATCCTAACTATATATGCAGGTATGCCTCGCTTTATAAGTTTATTAAATATAAATACAATTACAAATACTTTTAAATACAAATGTATTTAAATACATTGGAAAGTATTTCAAATACTTTTTTTAAATACTTATGTAGGTAAAATAAAAAACAACTCATATATTGAGACATCTAGTTTATAGGCATGATTAGTGTTTTATTCATATGATGACAGGCAGACCAGTGCTAGGAAGTATTGTTATTGCTAACTACATCACAGTGACAACTGACTCGAAAACCTCTATCCAGAAAAGTAAAGGCCAAAATATGTTGTTTGTTATGTTAAGCCAGGAGGTCCATATTAAAATGCCTGTGTTGCCCTCAGAAGAGACAATGGTAACCACTGAGCCTTGTGAGGAAGTGTGACTGCTCAACTTCAATGTCAGCCAGGAAACCAGAATGGCCTGGTGCCAGCTTGGAGCCTGACTAAAGAACAAAGGGGATATTGACCTATGGTCACTGTCATGTGCTAATCCGTCGTCTGGTTCTGAGCAAACAAAAGGTGTGGTCACTGCCAGGGCCATGGGGGACACCTGCTGTCAAGTGTCTTCTTCAGTAATTAGCACGGTTGGGTGAAGTTGCAATGAAAGTAATCAGTTTGGCAGGCATTTTACATGTTATTCAATGCAAACATAATATATTTTGCAGACAATTATTGTAATTACTTTTTGTTTCAGCCGTGGTGTACCTAAGGGAAGGAGTGAACTGTGATGTGGTCAACTCAGGGAGTGAACTATGATGTGGTCAACCCAATGAGTGAACTGTGATGTCAACTCAGCTATGTCACTGAGTAATGCGGAACAAAACATGCAGTGCGTCGTCCACTGGTTCAGCCAATGGAGCGACTTCCAAAAGTCAGACTTTCTCAAAGACTTGGTTGCCAAAGCCGTGCCATGCAAAGTGTCTACCTTACTTGATGCTATGACGGCACTGGACGTCAGCAGAAATAAGCCACTGAGCATATTTGAATGTCAGATGAAGCTGTTTGACCAGTGGTTTGAGGAATGGACAGACAAGGAGAGGAATGCACTGATGCAGCAATTAGAGCAAATTGATACAGACTTTGTTGCCAGGTTCAACGAAGAAGTGGCAAAGACAAGTGGACAGCCGTAACAGGGACTAACTGTTCCTAGTGCACTAACCTTTCTCCACGACTATCTCCAGCCTGCATCCATACCAAATAATAGTTTGTGGTATGTGTATATTATAATAAATTTTAAAAATTAAAGCATTTCGGGTGCTGTACTTGCTTGACATTTTGCAGTTGTGTGCATTGTAAAGATGTCTGAAAATGCGGGGGTTGTTCCCTAACACTCCCCCCCCCGTTTTTTTAAATCAAATAAGGAACGGGCCTCCCCTTGTACAAATAAAAAAGGCAACTTTTAGCTTTTAAACCCAAAGCTGTTCTTTGGTTTTATAAGTCGTGTTGCAGTAAATTAATGGCATGTAGAGGAACCGTCAGCAGATCTGACAACAGTATCATTTGCATTTGATATATAAACTGAGGCGCGCCTGACTTCTAAAGTCAGAAAGAGACGGGGAGAGGGCCAGCTCTTCAACTTTTCACCTATCGGCCCCGACAATTATAAAACTATACATATATATCCATGTGCGGCGGTGACAAATCTACACTCCAACAGCATCACACCCACTTCTGTTGTCATAACTGACAAAGCGTGAGAGGAAAGCTGAAGCACTGACTCAGAGAGCGAAATGGTGCTGCACAAATCCCCAATATAATGTTCTGCAACCTTTTGAGAATTTGAAATCCAGAAGATTCGGGAGTTTACGTGAGTCAACAGTTTGGTATACATCCGCGGGATCTACATTTGGTCTACATCCGCTGGATAAGGACCATGGGGACTTCGATTGGCGCTTGCGTTTTGGCAACACCAGGAATCGTCGGGTGACTGTAATATTGGACAGAATTTAACGACACCAGTCTTACCAGCTTCCCTCTTGCAAAATGTCTGCGTTGTCAGCGCATGCGTCGTGCCGCAAGCGCCGATAATTTGTTGGAAATGCGAACGGCAGGGAGGGTCTTGTCCCAGGAGGCAGCGACACGATTGGTTTAAGTCGTAATGCAAACTGTCAGTGTGTTGACAGTGTCAACTGTCAGTTTGTTGACAGTGTCAACATCGGCGAGTTGGAGGAAAACCAATGAATATTATTTTGGTTGCATTAGACTTCAACAGTATATCCTGATAGCTAAAGCGTTGCGTTAAGGCTACGCATCATGTTTGCGAGGTGTAAGAATGACGTCACGTTCACATGTTCTCGGAGCATCGTGCCAACGCTTGTACGGATTCGTTGTGCCAATGTGTTGGTCTTGGGAGGCAGAACACAAGTTTATGGCATAGTCTGGGTAGATAGTAGACCTGTGCTATGGTCATAGTAGTAGGTAATAGACCTGTGCCATGGTTATGGGTATAGGCAGTGAACCTCTGTTATCGTCCCAATTGGTATTAGACCTGGGCCACGGGCACCAGTACATGTTGTGTAGTCACACCCCCGCACCATGAGCAAGACGATCGTTTACACTTATTACTGATTGTTGTGTCCATATCACATTTCAGGTTGGTCCAGATAATGCAGTTTGTTTTACCAACACCCCATACTGCGTACACACGTGCGAGAAGGCGGTTTTTGCGAGAAGGTTGTTAATTGTTTGCGTGAAGGCTGTTGTTTGTCGAGTACCATCGATGTCATCACAAACCAACGGCATCCAGCTAAACACGTCGTCATTGTAAGTTTGCTTGGTATCTGACATTCCTGCCGTTTCCCGGTTTGACAACGACCCCGGTGAACTCGGTTGGACCCGCCCTGTGCTGACGTCATGCGTTGTGCACCGATAACCCGCGTTATCTGCCGTCGTCGTCACCGCCCTTATATGTGCACTGCTAATTGCCGCCTCCGTCCGTCCCCAGCCCGCGCTCCGGCCGGCCACCGACGTATCTACACTACGACGTGAAACACAATCCGATGTCGCTATTATCCCAATTATTCACCCACCGAATTGAATATAATTGAACGAAACGATAGACTCGCCCTGTTGCAAAACAGCGATAATTTGGTTAGGTTTATTTCAAGTTGAAACATCCGGAATTAGGCGATAGCGAGACGTTGTTTAATATAAAGTGTCACTACAGTTGCCGCGATGGTTGCAGCGCGCAACTGTCACTTGCTGATTCGCCATCATCCATGGTTCGACAGCCGCTCGACCACTTGGCCACGAATACTTAATCGAGGACGAATGATCTCTGTGCTTCCAGTATGAAAGCATGCGTGTACATCGTAGTGTTTTATTTATTTATTGTAAGCATATCGTGTTTTCTCTTACCTGAATTTAAAAAGAGGACTGTGGACAGAGAACTAACTGTTCTCGATGCCTTCGCTGACGTAACACCGCGAACGAAGAGCGAAACAATAGACGGCCTAGGTAAGTCAGATTGTACACGGTCGACAGTTAGTTGATACAAATCTACGCGTGTTTAGCAAAATGCATCGGCTTACGCCTAGGCCTTTATATGCAGTCAGATTGCCGCGTATGGACGGTACGCGGATAACTTGTGTTTGCCGGATAAGGTTATAGACCCCATTACAATATGATTGCCGTTGGTGACACTCGCAAGTGTTGGGATACGGACCTTACGTATTTGTCTATAATTAGTTGGTTAGTTGTATGGCGACTATCACGTGAAACAATAATGTTTATTGTTACAGTAGATATGCAAGAGAAATGGCCGTATTTTCTGGGCTTCGATCCTGTCGTCGAGACAAAGGAAGGATAATAAACAACTCTGTCTATTCTCATGTCTCTTAGGTGTGCACGTGCGTGCGCTCGTGTTTCCCTCCTTCCGTCCATCCCTCCCTCACTCATTTAGCCTCCCTCTATCCTTCCCTCCATCCTTCCCTCCATCCTTCCCATTGGGAATGTGTTCTGTAGGTTGTTCTGTCCGACTGATTGCGCCTGTACGTTGCAGCTTATAAACTAATAGGTACAACTAAGTTCGGTCCAAGTTCTCCTCTATACCAAATCAAAACTATACACCACCGCATTGTATAATTGCATACGCAAGAAGGGGAGGGGACCGCGGACGCCGGCGACAAAACAAACATACGGATGACATTAGACAGAGGGACAAACAGAGGCCGTGGGAGAAAGCGTTACTCTGTACCTGCCAACACACGTACAGTAAAACAACAACCCACCGGCGTGTGTAATAACAATGCGTGTGTGTGTTTATACGGACGGACGGACGGACGGACGGACGGACGGACGGACGGACGGACGGACGGACGGACGGACGGACGGACGGACGGACGGACGGACGGACGGACGGACGGACGGACGGACGGACGGACGGACGGACGGACGGACGGACGGACGGACGGACGGACGGACGGACGGACGGACGGACGGACGGACGGACGGACGTGGTCAGCTACCTCTTGCACCCATTTCCCTCCAGGTGTAAGCCCCAGTGTTTCGAGACGATTGTGTGCTGGGATGGGTGCTGTTGACAAATTTTCGCAGTCGTCTCGCCTTAACTTTTGATTTACAGGGGGCGTAACCATACGTTTCACCCACCAATATTTCAGGCGGCAGCTGCCCCATATGACCTCATTTATGGCACTATACTCCATTATAAATCGTAATGCAAATCTTGTAAACTGGCTACTTAATCGTCTGTATCCTACTGTTCGAGATGTAATGTCAAAGTTGAAGTGGCACAATGAAGCAATGAAATCAATATTTAACACTAAGCTCAACCAGAGCTAATATATCCGAGCTGGGTCTCTTCAACATACAGCGCCTTCACACGAATGGGATCAAAACATAAAACAGATACCGTATTAACCCACGAGACGATCGAGATTGAGAGAGATCTGTGCGTGTTTGGTGCCATCGGGGGGGGGGAGTGCCCAGCTCCTATGTGATAGCTCTGGCTCGACTGATCTGCTAACCGTTCATGTAACTTTTTGCAAGTGTTCTCTGTATAGTGGGCGCGGCATCCCACTCTTGTTTGCTGGCTCCTTACTCGTCTGTTCTATATATACTTATTTAGATGGACCGTTTAAGCCAAATGAAATAAATAATTAATGCTAGGCTGAACTTATCTGCTAAATGTTCTTGTAGTATCTCGCAAATTGTCTTCATCGATGCGATTCTATGTGTGACGTAATCGAGCGTTGTTTGTGACGTAATGCTTATCTATTGATTATACATGTAGACAAATTATTTGATTAATTATAATGAAACGTAACATTACATAACGTTATTGCAAAGTAGGAGGATAACTTTAATTTTACTTAAGAACAGCTGTGCAATTTTTCATAATTAGTTGAATCCCAACTAGCTAAAGGGTCGCAATAGTTGCAGTTCCAGGCTAGCTAGTAAATTGTGAACTAACGTCATCAGTCTTTGAGTTGACGTAATGTAAAACATGTAGTACTTCATCCAAAACGTATACGCGTGCTGTATTTGTAGTTGGGATTTTTTTTATTCATTTAACCGCCGGCGACATGACTTCGACTCCCCCACTCTCTCTCTCTCTCTCTCTCTCTCTCTCTCTCTCTCTCTCTCTCTCTCTCTCTCTCTCTCTCTCTCTCTCTCTCTCTCTCTCTCTCTCTCTCTCTCTCTCTCTCTCTCTCTTCTCTCTGTCTCTCTGCTCTCTCTCTCTCTCTCCCTCCCTCCCTCCCTCCCTCCCTTTCTCTCCCCCTCCCTCCATCCCTCCCTCCCTCCCTACCTCCCTCCCTCCCACTCTCTCCCCCCTCACCGCGTCAGGGACTCAGTTCGGTATTGGTAGAAGCAGTGGCTGATTAATGCATCCGTTCCATACTCTTCTATTTTTTCGGGATTGGAGGCAGGACCCATTCCCCCACTTTCTGGCTACGCCTCTGATCAGAAAAGGGGACTGGGTGTTGTTGAATAAACTGACGAAATCGAGGTGGATCTTAATTTGATAAAAGAAAGTTCCCAAATCATGTCTTGCTACAAGGGCTAAATTTCGGCAATACTCAGTTTAAATATTTTCGTTGGCCCTATACGTCATCATCATCATCCCCCAGCAAATCCATTCATCTACTGCAAAGTATCTTGACCTATTTACTTTATACTCTTGAATTCTACACCAAATTCTAACTGTATAGTAACAACAATTTTAAATATTTTGAAGTTGGTTGGGCTATTAGAAAAAGAAGAAGACCCGTAACGGTTCCTCGGGTGCGTGTTTCTTATCCCGCCTCTATCTGCATTTTCACCAAATGTCAAACTACCTCTGATCTAGTAAGTATTATTATAAAACCCCAGTATTTGAAGCTATCGAGTAGTTCAACTTCTTGATTGTCTATGGAGATATGTTTGGTGGGTATTTAATTATACCGCCTCCAAATACTAACTCCTTAATGTATTACCTGTGATTTAAACTGGAAAGTTAACTATTAAATGAGAAACAGAGTGCTCATCCTTAAATTTGTCCCCGCATTAGCCTGTATCTGTGTCTGTATTGCTAACTGGCAAAATATCCTAAGGACTCATCACGCCAGCGCGCTTGGTGGGTCGTCTGATTTAATTGCTAAAATGTTGTATCAATTATTTTAATAAATTTAGTGATTTGTTTGAGACGATGCTTGGGGTGTCCCATTGGAGGTCATTCAGAAGTCGTGCTATTGTTCCCGACTCTCTGACTGACACAATATTCAAGTATTGAACGGGCAAGTCTAGATTGGCCACGTCTACAGAATTCTTGTCGTCAAAGGATTTGGTTATGTCATGGACAGTTTGAATTAATTGAGTTTATGTTGATCTTTTCGCACGGAAGCCATGTTGGTGCTCAGTTAGAATGTGATATTGTTCAAGGTGTTTCATGACGTGGCTATGAAATATGTGTCCAAGAAGTTTGGAAATCACAGGTGTCTAGGATATTGATCTGTAATTGGATGTTTCTGCCCTTTTCCCTTTCGTAAAGAGCCTAGATAGTCGATCGTTCTTAGTTGCGTGATAGTGTATAATAATGTATGGGTTTAGTGTTTTCTGTCCTGCATTTCACGGAATTAATGTTATTTGATGCGGTCCTGCCATCTAAGTTCCAATTTCCCTACAGATTACTCGCAACTAATGAAGCCTAACAATAACTGAGCTTGCGTATGTAGCCTTCGTATGAATGTATGTATAGAATGCTTCCATACACGTAAGGCAAAACTTAACAATCACAGGAACCACGCGCGCGGCAAATACGAAGTAGACGCAACACAATATGCTTATTTTGAACATAATAATAACAATAACACAATGACTTCTTTAGTTTAAAATATCCCAAGCAAATCTTACTTCAGTGGCACAACAAAAGCAACATTCTGGTAATCATGTACAAAACAAACGTGGCAGCAGCAGGATGGGCTTGTTAAGCAAATAGGATGGCTATGCAATATTAAAAAGACAGGTGTTCAAATAACAAGCGCTGCTAGTGCATCCCGGTGTTTGTGTAATGACACTGTTTATTAGTAAATAGGCCTATTGTTCCCTCCATATAGTGCGTACTGCACGTAGTACACACTCGGCTTAATTCATTCTTTTCCTCGAGCCTGGTTGGTTTTGTACCCTGTATTGCATATTGCATCCGCTTAAGTCGGTAAAATCGACTGGATTTCACTCACACGTTCATGTTTGTTCCATTCGCTTAACTCAAATCTGGTAAATCTGCAACAATAACATTCTACAATTCCTACGTCGTCGCTGGTACATCTACCGTAGGCCTATTGTTATAGTGGCTAAGTGATTTAAGTACAAGATTACTAATTTTCGCTCTGCTTCATTTGAATCTGGAAAGCACAGTTTTTGCGATTGTTTAACCGGTGACAACGTACAAAACAAAACAAAATATCTTGATTAGCGGTACGTTTGGTGGCTAAGTAGATGCGTTTCCCCCAGTGATATAGAGAATATGCCTACTTGTGTCACTTTTTCATGTATTGCTTTTAAAACATGTATTTTCCAATTCAACCAGCCAGCTCTTTTCAGAACAGTATCGCCAATCCGACCTTCTACACTGGCACTAATGGTGGCGACTACCTCCACCAAGATGCTTTTCGTCCTCGATGAGTTTTTGCATCCTAAATTGCGACGGAATCAATATTAACGTGATCTCCTAGTCACAGAGAATACAATTCCACTTTGTTGAGAGCCTTTGTATTTACATCAACTGTCATGCCTGCCCCGTCAGAGTATTCAACTCGAAACGCCGCCGTGCCAGGCGGGTGCGACAACCACTACGATACAGCGCACTCCTCCGTGTTCACGTTGTTCGCGTGCTTCATTGTTTAACACATTCCTTTGGCACAACTCATGTCGTTTGGAGTAAACCCTACACTGTGTTGATTTAATGTTATTATTTTAAAGGAATTTTAATGTTACTGACGTTAGAAAACGCGTTTGCGCATAAATGAGTGGGATAGTTGAATCATCTCAATGGCGACTGTATCCGACCATTTGGCGCCTGTGTAATTGCTAGCTTAGGCCTAGTGCCCTGTTGGGGTAATGCCCCAGCTTGGTAATAAACTTGAAAAAACATCAAGTAATAAACTTGGAAAAACATCAGTTGTGATTCGCTATTAACCTTATCGCGACATCGTAGCAACCGCGATAATAGATATGTTATTACAAAAGTCACGTGGTGAGAGGATGCGCAGTTGTAGTAAAACAAAACATGTGTCCATCGATAGAATGTGTTGATAGCGGCCTACTGTTCACGTGCCTGCAATACGAGCTGTGTCTTAATGAGCGCCTATATGAATCTATCATTGTATCGTTGGCAACAGTTGATATTATTCATACATAAAAATTCCTATCACCTGTAGTGTCAAATAGATAGGCAACGTATCAGCCCCAGAGTAAGGCATTTCCCTGTTTTCACCCCGTTTTGTGACCCCGTACCTCCTAAATTATGAAACCCATAGCCCTATTAAAAATATTCCATGGCATCTCAATGTCCCCCTTTCTATAAAAAAGTGAACGTTTGGGTTATAGTTAGGCACGTTTTGTTGTTCATCTACAAATAAATGCATCGTGTATGCATGGACCAAAGGTCGTAAGCTCGACACCCACTCGTAGTCCGTGACCAGTCCGTGCTGCCGCCAGAGACATCAGACGGTCTTGCACGTTCGACTAAATTCTTCATCCTGTAGCTGGACAGGGAAACACCAGTCTCCGAGTTCTCTACCGGAACACTCCACCAACCGCCGGTGAAGGAATCCAGTGCCAAAACGCAAACATTCTCCGGGAAGGCTCAAGGGGCAAATGGAATACTTGCAGATACAAGAGAGCTGTTCCAGAAGCTGGCTACTTTGTTCCAAACCATTTCGCACAACGATGAATATCCCACGACTCAAGGAGCTCTCCGTATTGCGCAGCTACACATGGAAAGAAGGTGAAACTTCCTGCAGCAGTCATCGAGGGAACTGTATCCTGTGTCATGCAGAGAAGAAGCGCAATGAGCAGCAGAGGTGATGTTGCGCACTTCCATAGTCAGCGCTGCTTATGGCAGATCCGTGGATAACCACGAAACTTGCTGTGTACAGAACAATGTTCACAAGTGCTCTATTGCTGTGAAACATGGCCCTCATCTACCGTCGCCACATCGAATAACTTGAACTGTTTAATAAACAAAGAAGCTTGCACAAGACGGAAAACATTAGGTGGCAAGACAAAGTGTGCTACATCGAAATTCTGAAAAACCCACCCAAAGAGCGACCTTCAATGGACGTACATAGCCGATAAGCTACAATAGTAGACATGCTTTTGTATGGACATGCAGCTGAAACAGGGACGACGTGGCAAATGAATGTCATTCCAGCCATGCAGAGAGACATTGAAGGTGAAACTGTAGAGCTGCAACATGAGAACTACTTCCTGGGAGATCGTAGGTCAACACAGCCGTCTAGGAAAGGGGCGAAGGGAGGGAAAATGGCTCAACAACTCACACTTTTTGAGTTGTAGAGCGCAGTGGCTCAGGGGTAGAGTTTCGAACTCTCGACTAAGAGGACCCGGGTTCGAATCCTTGTATTGCGGTATTAAAACCTTGGGCTGGTTTTTCACTCTACATTGCCCCAGTTCATTCAGCTGTGTAAACGGGTATCTAGCTATAGACAGTGGTGGATATGTGCACGAGCAGCCTTCGCTCATTAATTGTAGTATATGGCTGGATGCTTCCCAGAGAATGTTGAGATGGTGTTTGATTGAACCGGTCTGTCAGGGAAGTAAAGTGAAAAAAGCGCTTTGAGCAGTCCTGGGGACTGGATACTGCGCTATATAAGAACTTACCTTTACTTACCGTAGGGGTAGGGGTGGGGTGAAGTTGTGGTGGAGTTGGCGGTGTTAGGAGAGTACAAAACACTGCTTGTGTGGTGTGTGGGTGTGAGTGTGCGTGCGTGCGGCGTGCGTGCGTGCGTGTGTGCGTGTAAGTTTCACTCTATAGAGTATTGTTTGTTTTGCCTAACGACATTGTTTGATTGTACTGCGCAAATAAAAGAATTGCCCACTTGTGGCCACGTCTGGTGCCAGTATTGTGAAAATGTGAAATAATCTCCTTGTCCAAATCTGGTTATTTCAAAATAAAATTTCGAGGGCTAATATAAGCGGAACCTCGCCCACCTACATGATTGCAGCTACAAGGAGCACCGTCTCTCCAGACAGATGCGGTCTCTAGAGACAGAAGCTGCATTCTGCTAATATATGCGCATGCGTCCGATTATAACGTGTCACGTGATGTGTAATATATAATATGGGTTTGTTTGCAGACATATCGAATGCAGACGCCCAAGTAGAACAGAGGTTAACAAGAATATTCGCAGATTCAGACAACGCCTGGGGTAAGGCAAACAATTGAATAGTAATTAAATAAAATGATTCCATCAACACGCCTGCTGCATGAATGTTGTTCGTGATATTTAGCCCTTACGTTTGGGAGCGCATAAGACGATAGCCGCCCCTTCGTCTGTGGCGTCCGGGTAACATTATGTCACACGCTTAATGTGGGTGGAGTGCATCATTGTTTTCTCATAGGATTAGGGCGTTATCGTGTGGCAATTACTCTGGCGCCACCTACGAAAGAATGACGCCATCGTGGGCGGGTGTGCGACCACACGCAATGCACCCGAGCCTAGAGAAACGGAAAACCACACTGTCTTGCTTCCGTTAGTTGATGTGGCTGTGTTAACATTATTCTGCATCGAGCAAACTGTTGCATCGCAAAAGAATAACTAATTAAGATAGCTGGCTTGTATAAGTACACAAAAAAAAATTTTTTTGGGTTTCCTTTTTAAAAATTGGGTGCTTTTTTAATTTTTTTTGACTTTGGGCGTAGCTGAGACATATGTATTATACCATAAGAATAAACAACCTTTTAACTTCAACTTTACTTTCAACTGTTAATGAGACAGACTGTGAGATATTAGCATTTTGAATAAAAAAGATCGAGAGTGACGGAAGTGGGGCACCCGCGACTTGTCAGCGTCATACTGGGTGCCCGTACTCCGTCGGAATGTATTGACTCCGCCACTTGTTCTAATTGTGCACGTCTTCAAGCGTTCTCTGAAATTAATGTTATCATAAAATGAATACAAAATTATATATATATATATATATATATATATATATATATATATATATATATATATATATTTAAACTTGTGTAAGAAAACCTACCCGGCTTCGGTTATCTAGTTCTGACTAACTTTTCGTCTATATATTCATTACTCATTACTGACAGAGACACTGGAACTAGTATTCTCTATAGCTGCACATTTTTAATATGTCTATCTTAGTGTTTGATCAGTTGGAACTATTCGTGTAGTCTATGCAATTCCGCCGAATTTATAGAAACGTCTTAGCTTGCTTATTATAAATGGTTTCCACGGATTTAGGCACTGTAGACAATTTATGAGTTAGCGTTGTTCTTACAGGTTCTTACATATACAAGTCATTTACGTGTCCTCCTCTCGCTTAACCATGCATTAACTATTACTACTTGTGCCACGTACTGTGCATGTCTTCGAACTGTGCACAAGCGTCAGAGTTGGGCACAATCTTTGAAGGGGTGCATGGGGTAGTGTAATGGATTTTAACAGGGTGGTTTCCCCATAACTTACACATCTTGGCATCCAACGACTGGACCAAAGGAGCAACAACCACAGTCTGTGGTAGACTGTTCCAAATATCAGTGCATCGGTGTATAAATGTTCTTTTTTAAATAATATATATATATATATATATATATATAATTTTATATTTTAGGTCGCGCCCTCTCGTCTGTTAATCGTTATAACCCTCAATTGCCTTAGAGGAGATATCATTGAGGTGTATACACTTTCAAGTAAATAAATATGATTCTGCAGTTGCATTTATTTTTACAATGTCATGGAGGGGTAACGATTCACAAACGAGTTAATTTCTTACAAAATCAGTTGCTCTACGCTGAACATTTTCTAAAGTGTTTCAGTAAGAAAGGGATCGTATGAAAGAACTCCATTCTTAACTAGCTTATATTCAATATATGTGGACGGACGAAAGACGTTCAAATGGTAAAAAAAGCACTTCATTATTGAGCAGGCATACATTGCCACGCAGGTTCTAATGGACTAAAACCATTTATGTAGTGAATTTAGGCGTAAATTCAAAAAGTGCTGCCACCTTACGACATAATCGAGGATATCGATAATGCCTGTCCTATTTTACAATCTAGTTGAAGTTTTAGATATGTAAATATGGCAAGTAATCCCTTGTTTTGGACAGCGCTGCGGTATTTCGGAGGTTGCACATTCGTTGGATATGTGTTGCTAAAAGCAATTACGCCAACAGACGAATATATGAAAGAGGTGTTGCGTTTGTTCATCAGTAGTCGTAGAGCGATAATAGGGGCGCAAATGTAGCGTTTGCGGCAAGCGGTCATTAACGTGCCAGCCGTCTGGCTGGCGACCGTTGACCATGAATATCCTTCCTGTTAACCGCGACACGCTATAAACACGCCTGAGACTGCGATAACTTCCCCCTACCTGCTTAGTGCTCTGACCCTGAATATACCTGTCAATTCCTGACTTAATGTCAATTCCTGACCTGAGTGATGATAGGGGATTTCCTAACACCATCCGTATGTTAATAACATAGTTGCATATGGTTAATAACATTGTTATGACCGCTACGGGGTAATCTTAGGAGCACCTCGCTGTCCTCGTCATCCATTCAATGTCCCAAAAATAGACATCGGTCACTGGGGAATTACATCCCGTGTTGACATTTTACCAATATTTCGCTGTCACCAGAGAAATAACATCACTAAAGTATGCTACTTACAAGTTTATTCTAGATATATAAAGCGAGTAAACACGGCCTGTGTAAATTTGTTTTAAATAGGATCTCCAAAATAGAATAACTGAATACGTTGCCATAGAACTTAGTGATACGGTTGGATTTATCGAAACTGAATCCCACCCCGGCTACCAACAATTGTAGCTTATCTGCTTTCGTGCCAAACGCACACTGCATACACTATAGTTATGCAACCGTTATGCGAGTGCATAAGTGTACCACTATAATATCACGCCTAATATTGCCTCCTGCCAATGGCGATATTTTACTTTGACTTAAACCATGAAAACAACCTCCTACAGCCATATCTTATTTACATACAAACACTAGGTTACAAAATAAAAGCATTTTAATTCATGTAAAGAATAAAATTAACAATCACACTCACAACTTGATGTCATCTGCGGTGGTTTCACATAACTCGGTGATTACAATAAAATCGGTATTTTATCGCGGTGCTACATAAATTGAGCTTCAAAAATACGGATTACCCTACTACAAGTATTACTACTGGTACGGCCTGGTCGTATTTCTGTAGTGAAAGCACCCATACAATACACAAAAATTCATCTTGATATGCAACATGAAATCATTCTTAGTGCAAATGCATGATCACTGCTTTGTATTACACAAGACAAGTGTCTCTGACCCCTCTCCTTAACAAGATGCTCGTTCATACATGGTTGTTTGCTGCTTCGCAACTGAATACAATTATCGTTTCTGTTTCAGAAAATTGGTACGAAGCATTTGGACTCAAGAATAAAATCACAAAATGAAGAGTTTCTTACAAAGATGAAGTACGTTCACTCAAAGTCCGTGAAGAAGAAACCAGACTGAAATTGCCCCACAGTGGACTGATGTTTCCCAAAACCACAATGGACTCATTGCCCAATCACAGTGGACTGATGTTGCCCAATCACAATGGACTAACCACTGATTCTCATACTGCATCATCCTGTGATGCTACTAGAGGGCAGCAGTGGGTAGGTTATAAACGGACATTACTTGATCCATTTGTGGTGGGCGCTGCTCAACACGTTTGTTACTGCTACACAAATGTACTTATGGTTTGTGTGTAACGTGTCATGTGATGTCACATCACGCCCAATCATGTCATAAGTGTAATAAAGAATCATGTCGCACCGTGTGTCTCAACATCTTTACCTACACATTCACTATGGCTATTATACTTGGCATAAAATCACATCAAGGGTGGGATGATCACACTGTCTACACATAGTCACATAGGTGACATCAGAGATGGGATTATTATATTTACTTATGCAATTAGTGAATATTGCTGCAAATACTACAGCATGTAAACACAACCATGACACCTCTAAAATACTATGTGGACATACAGGTCAGGCCATCTGCTTGGGACCTCTGTTAGATTGTCTTTGCACAGAATGGTGATATTTCGGTTTGAAAAAATCACAAAACCTTTTTGGCAATGGTCGAAGTATGTTTGAAAAAATTCAAACTAGTTGGGCAGGAAACGTTAAGGCATTAGACTAAGAATAATAGATGAAATAAACTGGTAATAGACTTTAATTAAGTTTCCAGACTAATGCTATTTACATTATAAAGAATTCTACACTGTTATGAAGTGTTGTCAGAAAACGGAAGTGGGCCTGGATGGCACACATAAGAAGAATGCAAAATAACTGATGGACATCGCAGGTCAGACCATCGAGATGATGGAGAAACGAACTAGTTGAATACTGAAAGGGCACCATCTGGCACAGGACAGTGCAAAGATAGACAGACATGTAAACAGCAGTTTGAGGCCTTCACCCAACCACAGGACACTGGCTTTCTCTGTAGCTGGGCAACTACATGTACACTGATCTGTGAGAAATAATTGCAGTAGTTTGAAGCAGTAACATTCAGTAAGTATAAAGGACACACATTTCTGATAAAACAATCCATGCTTTTGTGTGACGTTTAACAAATCTTCCACATTCCAATGGTTTGTATGTTTTCTTTAAGGATCACTTAAAAATGACATACCTACTTCTATAGATAGATCAAGTGGCAAACAATTATTGCTATTATTCAATCTTTAAATAGTATATAGAAAGTTGTTTTCGGAAACATAAATTTGACCACCCTGACTGTAATGCTGACATGCTAGGGATTATACTTTATCTTCTGCTTATTCTATAAATCCAGGTCTCACTCATTTAATAGCCATTAATTAATTGTAACAGATAACAGTATTTTCCAGATAAGTATTTTACAATCAGCTTTATTCAGTTTTTCTTTGCGGCTTTCTTTGAGAAAGTCTTCTTTACTACCTGGGAGAGAACCTTTCTACTTGTTTTTGTGATCACCTTTATTTTTTTCTTGTACTGTTTTCCATAGATGTTGAAAGCTTCGAGTAATTCAACTAATTCACTTCTTGTACTGTTAACTACTTCACTGTTGTCAAGTCCAGGAACGACCTTCCTTAAATCCTCCAAAATTGCAAGCATCTCTGAAACATCTGTGCATGACTTGAGTTTTGTGAGCCAGTGACGCCGCCTACTGGACATGTCAGACAACGCACATGGCTGGATTGTGGCTGGATCATGACGCTTCACGGGCAGCCCAATGTCTTCTGCTGACACCACAGGCACCTCCATATCTTCTTCTGCTGACACCATGGGCAGCCCAGTATCTTCTGCTGACACTACGGGCAGCCCAATGTCTTCTGCTGACACTACGGGCAGCCCAATGTCTTCTGCTGATGCCACGGGCAGCCCAATGTCTTCTTCAACTGACATGACCGATGGATCGCAGTATCTTTGTAAAGTGGTTTCACCAGCCACACATGACCTGACTGCTGACACCTGTCTCACTGCTGACATCACTTCCAGGACGAGACTGAAACAGGTGACATCAGTCCCCAACTTTAGTGAGTCTTGAGTGTTGCACATGACACAGACATAACCATTCATGGATTAAGCCCGTCTGAAAAAAATCTATCAGACATAACCCACTTTGATATAACCCCAAGGACATAGCCCATCTGGACATAATGCATTTTGGACATAACCTCTGGGGCAACCCTTCACAGACAGCCAGTCTGGACAACACTGACATAACCTGTCTGAACAAAATTCCTCATTGACATAACCTATCGGGACAAAATCCCTCACTGACATAACCTCTATGGAAAACATTCCTCACTGACATAACCTATCTGGACAAAATCCCTCACTGACATAACCTATATGGACAAAATTCCTCACTGACAACATATCTGGACAAAATCACTCACTGACATATCTGGACAAAATTCCTCACTGACAACCTATCTGGACAAAATCCCTCACTGACATAACCTATATGGACAAAATTCCTCACTGACATAACCTACCTGGACAAAATCTCTCACCTACCTGGACAAAATCTCTCACTGACAAACCTATCTGGACAAAATTCCTCACTGACAAACCTATCTGGACAAAATTCCTCACTGACATAACCTACCTGGACAAAATCCCTCACTGACATAACCTATCTGGACAAAATCCCTCACTGACATAACCTATCTGGACAAAATCCCTCACTGACATAACCTATCTGGACAAAATCCCTCACTGACATAACCTATCTGGACAAAATCCCTCACTGACATAACCTATCTGGACAAAATCCCTCACTGACATAACCTATCTGGACAAAATCCCTCACTGACATAACCTATCTGGACAAAATCCCTCACTGACATAACCTATCTGGACAAAATCCCTCACTGACATAACCTATCTGGAAAAAACCTATACTAAATCTGGAAAAATCTCATGACATAACCTATCTGGACAAAATCCTACTGAATAACCTATCTGGACAAAATCCCTCACTGACATAACCTATCTGGACAAAATCCCTCACTGACATAACCTATCTGGACAAAATCCCTCACTGACATAACCTATCTGGACAAAATCCCTCACTGACATAACCTATCTGGACAAAATCCCTCACTGACATAACCTATCTGGATAAAATCCTTCACTGACATAACCTTTGTGGACAAAATCCCTCACTGACATAATTAATACATCTGGACATAACCCTCACTGACATAACCTATCTGGACATAACTCTCATGGACTGTTTGTTGTCAACCTATACTAGATCTGTTCATCTGTGTCTGTTGGTGTTATGTTGTATAACCTATCAAGGTTACACACATATTGAATGATATATATATATATATATATATAAGGTAGCTGTGAACAATTTCACCTCTGTAGACGGTGACAGATTATGCCCGTAACAAGTTTAGTCAGGAGGTTGTCTTTTTCTTTTGGTTGTGTATGTGAATGGTCGCGTGCTACACAGAGTTATTTCCTTTGGTTATTTCAATGAAGGGTTGAGTCCTGGGGGGTATGAGGGATTTCGGAATTCATCTTTAAACACCAACAAACACAGATGAACAGATCTGGCAACAAACCATGTTATGGGACATTATGACAGGACTGAGATAAGACACCTGCAAGTGGCTGACCACTGCCAGGTACAGCCAGTGTCAACACTCACAGTAAAAGAGCAGATACAAATGTAGACACATACATCAAAAAGATGTTTGAATATAACATTTTAGATGTTGAAGTGACTTCTATCTGCACTGGCTCTCAACACACTCCAGCCGCCAGTGATGTAGTCTTTATTATCAACCTGTCATGCATGGGTGCATTATCTACCCACCTGTCACGCGTGGGCGGCCGTGTTATGTCCTCGTGTAGACTCTCTGGCAACTGGTAGCCTTTGGGCAACTGCAACAAACCACCACTGAATAAATGGACCGTAGAAGAGAGTTTGGTGCCACCTTCACTTTCTTCACACACCACACACAACCACACCACACACAGGCACCTACACACAGACACAACCACACCACACACAGGCACCTACACACAGACACAACCACACCACACACACCACCCACACACAGACACAACCACACCACACACAACCACACCACACACAGGCACCTACACACAGACACAACCACACCACACACAGGCACCTACACACAGACACAACCACACCACACACAGGCACCTACACACAGACACAACCACACCACACACAGACCACACCACAACACACCTACACACAGACACAACCACACACAACACAACCACACCACACACAGGCACCTACACACAGACACAACCACACCACACACAGGCACCTACACACAGACACAACCACACCACAACAGGCACCTACACACATACACAACCATACCACACACAGGCACCTACACACAGACACAACCATACCACACACAGGCACCTACACACAGACACAACCATACCACACACAACACAACCACACCACACACAGGCACCTACACACAGACACAACCACACCACACACAGGCACCTACACACAGACACAACCACACCACACACAGGCACCTACACACAGACACAACCACACCACACACAGGCACCTACACACAGACACAACCACACCACACACAGGCACCTACACACAGACACAACCATACCACAACAGGCACCTACACACAGACACAACCACACCACACATAGGCACCTACACACAGACACAACCACACCACACACAGGCACCTACACACATACACAACCACACCACACACAGGCACCTACACACAGACACAACCATACCACACACAGGCACCTACACACAGACACAACCACACCACACACAGGCACCTACACACAGACACAACCATACCACACACAGGCACCTACACACAGACACAACCAACCACACAGCACCTACACAGACACAACCAACCACACACAGGCACCTACACACAGACACAACCATACCACACACAGGCACCTACACACAGACACAACCATACCACACACAGGCACCTACACACATACACAACCATACCACACACAGGACCTACACACAACACAACCAACCACACACAGCACCTACACACAACACACAACCACACACAGACACAACCAACCACACACAGGCACCTACACACAGACACAACCATACCACACACAGGCACCTACACACAGACACAACCATACCACACACAGGCACCTACACACAGACACAACCATACCACACACAGGCACCTACACACAGACACAACCACACCACACACAGGCACCTACACACAGACACAACCATACCACACACAGGCACCTACACACAGACACAACCATACCACACACGGGCACCTACACACAGACACAACCATACCACACGCAGGCACATACACACAGACACAACCATACCACACACAACACCACACATGCAACCACAACCAACCACACACAGGCACCATACACAACTACACAACACACGCACCCACACACACCACACACAGGCACAACCATACCATACACAGGCACCCACATATCAAATTTGATTAGAATATAGAACGCTGTCGAGATGTCTTGCCGGGACCTGCGTGGTGGCATCATACCATGGCCTTGAGTCATCAGCATCGTGGCCATCGCATTAATCTTTTTGTTTATTTTCTAACCTATCCATGAAAAAGACTTCTTACAGTTACCAAACTTCTCACTTATCTTATGTACATATACACACACCAGGTTACAAAATGTGATCATTTAAATTCCTGTAAAGAATAAAATTAACAAAACAAACATGTGCAAAACCAGGCTTGATTTGGAGCAGCTGTGCGTAGTCAGCGGTTACCATAACATCAATAATTTTGGTGACCCGTAATTTATCACGGCTTCGCTACATAAGCAGCCTTTGCAAATTCTGGTTTTATCCAACTCTAAAGTAATCCTAAACTAACTTTAACTAATCCTAAACTTACCATAAACCCTAACCTTAACCGGACACGGCTAACAAAAGACCCGTCAACACAATACTGACATTACAGTAATCATAGAGCTATGTAAGGAATCACCGCCGGTGACGCATTGCTGGCGATTTTAGCACGGGTTTGTTTTGTGAATTTTATTTGTCTTAGTAATGTTAGTGATTTTATTTTGTAACCTGTAGTTTGTGTATATGTATTTAAGATATGCGAGGAGTAGTTTGGCAGTTGTATGTTGTCGATTTCATAGTTAGGTCAGAAAGTAAAAGAAAAAAAAATATCTGAGTGATATTCGTTTATGTAGCTGCACATTTTCAAACCAAATTGAATAGTGGAAAAAGGCTCGAATATTACAAATTTCAAATACGAATCAAATTTCGTCCCATCCTTACTATTCATATGCTTTGATGTCATCACTGCACCAGTGGTTTCCCTCCTCCAGAACTACACTTGAACTCTTCTACAGACACATCCTACCCCAGTCCCCCACACAGACACATACCAGTCCACCATGTATACTGCCTCGTACTCACCCAGGCCACCTGTGAGGCTTTGGAAAGACTCTTCAGTTCATTCAGGTCTGTGTACCAAGTTTGTACACATGACAACATGGCCCGACTGTACATCCTACAAGTCAAACACAAGTCAGCATGGTCTGACTGTACATCCTACAAGTCAAACACAAGTCAGCATGGTCTGACTGTACATCCTACAAGTCAAACACAAGTCAGCATGGTCTGACTGTACATCCTACAAGTCAAACACAAGTCAACATGGCCTGACTGTACATCCCACAAGTCAAACACAAGTCAACATTGCCACTGTCAGTTGGTAGGTCAAAGGCCACTGTCAGTTGGTATGTCACAGGCCACTGTCAGTTGGTATGTCACAGGCCACTGTCAGTTGGTAGGTCACAGGCCACTGTCAGTTGGTAGGTCACAGGCCACTGTCAGTTGGTAAGTCACAGGCCACTGTCAGTTGGTAAGTCACAGGCCACTGTCAGTTGGTAAGTCACAGGCCACTGTCAGTTGGTAAGTCAAAGGCCACTGTCAGTTTGTAAATCTCAGGCCACTGTCAGTTTGTAAGGTCTCAGGCCACTTTCAGTTGGAAGGTCACAGGCCACTGTCAGTTGGTTGGTCACAGGCCACTGTCAGTTGGTAAGTCACAGGCCACTGTCAGTTGGTAAATCACAGGCCACTGTCAGTTGGTAAATCACAGGCCACTGTCAGTTGGTAAATCACAGGCCACTGTCAGTTGGTAAATCACAGGCCACTGTCAGTTGGTAAATCACAGGCCACTGTCAGTTGGTAAATCACAGGCCACTGTCAGTTGGTAAATCACAGGCCACTGTCAGTTGGAAGGTCACAGGCCACTGTCAGTTGGTAATCACAGGCCACTGTCAGTTGGTAAATCACAGGCCACTGTCAGTTGGAAATGTCACAGGCCACTGTCAGTTGGTAAGTCACAGGCCACTGTCAGTTGGTAAGTCACAGGCCACTGTCAGTTGGTAAGTCACAGGCCACTGTCAGTTGGTAAATCACAGGCCACTGTCAGTTGGTAAGTCACAGGCCACTGTCAGTTGGTAGGTCACAGGCCACTGTCAGTTGGTAGGTCACAGGCCACTGTCAGTTGGTAGTCACAGGCCACTGTCAAGTTGGTAGGTCACAGGCCACTGTCAGTTGGTAGGTCACAGGCCACTGTCAGTTGGTAGGTCACAGGCCACTGTCAATTGGTAGGTCACAGGCCACTGTCAGTTGGTAGGTCACAGGCCATCGTCAGTTGGTATCATTCCTCTGCCATCCAACTATAGCAAACATTGAACACAAGAAAGTAGTGAAGGGTGGACTTACCAGATTCTGGACAGAAGACCCTCAAAGATTACCATCTTGGGTACAAACAACCCCATTACCATCTGCTGCTTCACAAGTCTGTGCCAAGTCAAGGATCACCTCCTCTCTGTGCTACTCCAACTGGTGCCTCACACCAGGTCAATGGCTGCCACTAGTGCTGGTTTCATACCGGACATATCAAAGTATTGCAATGTATGTAATACAAGTTTGTTACTAAGACTTGGTGGTATCGCAATGTGAGAATGAGAGAAAAACACAGTATCAAACCAGCACTACTACACAATAACTGTAAATTGTATTTATGACTTTTAAAGTCTATTACATTGAGTCTAGTCTCACACAGTTAATGTGTCATGTGGTCTGAGTTTCACTTCACACTCCTGGTGACAGAGACCTGACAGTTCTACCTGACTGCATGTATCAAAGCTTAGTTGTCTCCCCCCGTCCACTGCCACAAGGATACACGGCGGCCTGGCTGGCGTAGGATGTGGTGCGACACATCAGACACGCAGCGTCCCGCAGTCGCATCTGCACAAACTCCACCATCTGTCTCGACGGCAGTCTCAACTCCTCATCAACACCTGGACACCTGAAACAACACCCAGACACCTGAAACAACACCCTGACATGTGAAACAACACCCTGACACCTGAAACAACACCCTGACACATGAAACAACACCTTGACACCTGAAACAACACCCGGACACCTGATACAACACCTGGACACTGGATACAACACCTGGACACCTGATACAACACCTGATACATCACACTAACACCTGAAGCAACACCCGGACACCTGAAACAACACCCCAACACCTGATACACCTGATACACATGAAACACCTGAAACACCTGGACACATGAAACAACACCCCAACACCTGATACAACACCTGGACACCTGAATAATAATAAGAAGATGATTTATGTAGCACCATGTTTTTCCAGGATAAAACTAACATACATGGCTACATTAGTTTCACAGATCACTGTTGTGTGTTCTGGGATTTTTTATATATAGCATGAAGTTGCTTATTTATTTTGTCATCATAATTGTTGAAGTTTGCTGAAACATAATTGATTGCATTAGAGAAATTTTAATAACACATTTTATTCACACAATCATTCCATGTGCAGTGCAATTAATTTCATATATTTTCATGCATCAGTTGTCAAGTTATCCTAATTTTAATGCAAGCAACATGCAACGTAATTCACAGCTGGCTACCATCTTAAAATTGTCTGCCCACAGCAGGGTGTAAAATAAGAAGGTTGTCTACCCAGTAAAGAGTTAATACATTATTTATAGATAATGCATATTGCCATGTGCCATCCGAGTTTTAATTTTACGTATCATCAATGATGCCTTGTTAGTTCACAATGAAAACAGCAAATATATGTCTCAAACTGGTGGACGAAATTGGAGCAAACAGTAAAATCACCAGTACCATTAGGTGGCGCCACCATTCACCATAGTCAAAGAAGTATGTTTAATAAAAAACATCTTAAGCCTACGCTTAATTGAACGAATTTGGTCTACAGGCATTGATCCAAGTTTGAATTCACAATACAACTGATACCTGGGGATTGTGTCCTCAATCTCCTCTATTACAGCAGGTAGGTTCATTTCATTGTAACGGTTCAGACATTTCTCAATCTGAAACAAAACACTGAAGTCTCAAACACCGTCTGTCCTCTACTTCACTAGTGAAAACACATCTGCTATATATGTATATATATATATATGTACTTTTAATTGACTGTGTGTCTGTGACAATTTATTTACAGCATATCAGATCTATTTGTAGTGTCACAATTACTGCAACATTTTATATTCGATAACTCAATAATGAGTTAGGCTAGAACCTCGACAAGTTTTTGTTGTCTCTGACTCATATACTGAATATTTACTTTGGTTTCCTCTCAATTTCTAGATGTTCAAAACAGACAATACCAGAAAAATATGGAAACCATTTGCATTTGGAAGCTCAAATATGAGGTTTGATCATTTGGGGATTATGTGATCAAATACAAGATTTGAAGACACATTTGCAGGAGTCCTCTGACACAGATAGCTCCTTGACAATGTAAGAGACGACAAATACTGGTAACAAAGACTGGAGACAGACACTGGCTACATGGTATGCGTGCGTGCGTGCGTGCGTGCGTGTAGAAAACAGGCACTGACTTTCTTGAGTGTGTGGAAGTACTTCTGCATGCTGTGTCCACAGCTACAGTTGTAGAGCACTCTCGAGAGAATGCTTCGCTCCAGGGCCATGTCTCTATGGCTCCGGCTGACTGTCTGGAGTACTTCCTGGAGCACACATGACACTCCACGCACCACGCGCACGAGCTCTACAAGGAAACACACCAACTGTACAATGTATGGTTCCCACCATACGCGATAAGTTATGAATAGACCAGGCAATCTTAACTCTGAACTTTCTACTCAGGTGTAGATAGCTGGTTTCAAGGCTACATGCAAAATGATGAAATTAAAGGTTTATTATCTAATACCATGCGATAATTACCCGGAAATAACTGAGCTAACTGACAAATTGAAGATATGAGAGCAATACGCATGTGCACGCGGGTACACACTTACACGCACGCAAGCAGCATGCACGCACGCACGCACGCACGCACGCACGCACGCACACACTATTCCTGCAACATCACTAGCATACAAAAAGCTGATTTAATGAGCGTGCCACTGAAAGTGTGACAACACATACAGAATTGTATAGCTGTGAACATATCTGACATAACATGTACAGAGTTGTATAGTGTATTTATGCATATATTGCACTGTACATATCTGGGTGACTTGTACAGAGTTGGACATCTTTGTACACACCTGGTGTAATATGTACAAAGTTGTATAGCATTGTACCTACCTGGTGTAATATATACTGCATTGTAGAGCAGTGTACATACCAGTGACTTGTTCAGGGTTGTAGAGCAGTGTACATACCTGGGGTTACTTGTTCAGGGTTGTAGAGCAGTGTACATACCTGGGGTTACTTGTTCAGGGTTGTAGAGCAGTGTACATACCTGGGGTTACTTGTTCAGGGTTGTAGAGCAGTGTACATCTGACTGGAGGCTTCAACACCCTCACTGGAGTCAGTATTCTCTCAGTCGACATTTCTAAAAACAATAGAACATTTGAATGTTGTGATACGGTAAGTGAACACAAGTTGAACTCAGGCCAATATATATTAAGAAATTATTTGTTCAATGAGGGATGTAAACATCCTAGACCTTGAAAAGAACTGGCACAGGAGAAAAATCAAAGAGGCCATCAACATACACAGGGGGAAGCCGTCTCTAAACAGAGATATTGGACAAGAACTCTCCAGCTTGTGTCACATGATGTAAGTCATGTGACACGACCGTGAAATTCAGACCGTGAGACAGCTAAAAACAAAGACAAATTTTTTTGGAGAGGTAAATAATTTACTGATTAATAATGAACCAATAGTGATTACTTCAAAGGTGTCTGGTCGACAGTTGTTAACAATGTAATAACTGGCTTCCTGCTCGCGCATCCAGTACTCATGCAGACACGAGAACGGATGTGTCTGATGGGTTGACATATTTCCTAGACACGTCAACACAGAAAACAGATCTTCACGTGTCACTGCTCTATTAAACACATCTAACTGGTTGGCTGTACATCCAAGACATGCAATACAGTTTTAATGTAATAATTATATTCAAAAGGTTTATTGTTGACGTTTTAGATTTAGGTCATGTACAGCGATAATGTAAACGACGCTGGTATTCAGTCCTGTTATTGTAGCCAGCTGTTCTGACGTCAAGAGTTTAATTTAAAGTTGATACAATGTAATACACTGTAAATGGTAGGTTGGAGCTGTGAGAACGTGTGCGGTTAAACCAATTTCGACACAGAGTTGCAGACGTCTTCAACGGCGGGTAAACAGGACCACCTGAGTAAGATACCAGGCACTTGGGTGGGATTATAACACATTCTTGTAGCAGGGCCGTTATTTTTAACTCAGATGAGCACTTGAAGTGGGGTTGCTTTCATAATCAGAGAAAACCTGTAAAGGTTTGACTGTTTTGGTGGGAACACATTGTTCAACTACTACAGTTTAAAACATCAAAACCTGAAGAAACCATGTACGTAAGCTTCAGAACATTGCAGATAGTTGTTACAGTTGAGAGATCATAGGTCCTGCACATTGCAGTCAACCCAGGTCCAGTGGCCGGTTGCATGACACGCACCCAAGTTAGGCGGTAAAATTACCCCTATCTCTCTAGGTGTCACCTAGCTGGGCGACCGCACTGGGTGCGGTGCACAACAGCCACCCAACTGCCGCCCAACTAGGGGATACCGGCACGAGTAACCGATAAGCGGATTGCCGCGTTTTGAGAACAAATCTTCCCAGAATTCATTTCACTCTGAGAGTCCTCATGGTGGAAGCAGTGAGACAACAGCAAAATTATAAGGACAACCTTTCTCATGCTGAGATTATGGCCTTAATACAGGCATATGGCCAAATATAAGAACTATTACAAGGCCGATTCAAATCAACAGGGACAGAAAAATGTATGGAACGCTGTGATGGCAGAGGTCAACGCTCTATCGACGACGTTGCGGAGTGTGGACGACCTAAAGAAAAACTGGCAATGAGCTAATTTTTGTGTTGTGTTGATAAATATTTGCATAAAAGTGAATTTAAAATGGGATAACGGTGTTATTTCTAATTATAACTATTAAAACACTGTTTGCAGTGTTTTGAAATGCATTGAATGGAGTAATAAACTTGCAATATTATTTTGTTATACTAATTAATTCAGTTAATTAGTTAATGTTATCTAAGTAGTGCACCAAATTAACAGACCAACACATCCTAATTAACAGGGGTGTCATGTAACGAAGTAAAACTACTTCGTTACTCTACTTGAGTAGTTTTTTCAAGTAACTAGAATTTCAACTAACTACTTCTACTTGTAACGAAGTAGTTTTATTTGAGGTAACGCTACTTTTTACTTCGTTACTTTCATTAACTTACGTCGCCCGACGGTGCTCCATCCGTCGACATTTTATTTTAATCGCCAGGTGGATCCAGTCAGCAGGACCAAAACCTATTAATATTGTCCAATCACGGGCGTATTCGCTTTGCGGAATCAGAGCGATTCATTAGGTCACTTCACTTCGAATTATCAGTGTAATTATGGCGGACGTGAATGTGATTGTGGAGCGAAAATTAGTGAGCGGCGAAGAGGAGCAGGGCCCGGGGCAACACCCGTGGCCATATCTATCGGCGATGTTTCACTTCCTGTGGAGGAAGGGAAATTCAATTAAAATGGTGTGCCTGCTTTGCGCCCCTGCATACAAAGAAGTTTCGGCGTACGTTTCATCGCCATCGAATTTGCGAAAGCATATTCAGGTAAGCATTTATAAGTTATGGATTATGTTGTTAGTAGATGTTACGGGTTAGCTAATCTGTAGGCATCGAATATATTCATAATATCGATGATAATATGCCATTATACAACGCAGACCGGTGAATGTTTAACACATGTGGCCTGGATAATGGACAGGCGCCATTTTGGAATTAATCAAACTTGGTAAACAAGAATTTATTTTCTATCCACTGCCATCGTTTAGTATGTTGTTATTTAAACAACATATTTTATTTGGGTGTTAGACTGGATGTGTATACTTTCAACTGACTGTCATGCCAAGCTTAAAAATTCTAGATATTTGTATTCTGCAACTTTCCACGTTGCTGTTGGTAGTCAGTAGCCTGTAAGTTGACGCTGATGTAAAGTAGTTTTGTTGACAATAATGACAAGTCAGTGAATTTACAAGACAGTGTTTCGTTATCATTGAGTAAATTACCAAATTCAGAATTATTTTCGCGGTTTTCACCGTCTGGGAAGATGAAGATATTTAATATTTTATTTAGAATTATTGTTAGACTGGCGAATCCGCTAGGGGCGCGTCGGTTGAAATTTGTGCCCACTAGGATGTTCTGTCAGTTTCACTCGTTTTAAGAGCCTAGTATTAATCACATGACGGTGAAACTACACATTTCTGAGACCCAAGATGACAGAGAATGCCATCATGTAAATTATACAGTTTTAGGTGACTTATTTATTGTTGATAGGCTGAGCAGGTACAAATTTGGTATAATTTTCTGAAGTTTTGAATTGACATACCTTTTGACTGCATGAAGTTTTATTGATTCTGTAAACAGTATCTTGTTATCTATCATGCATACAATCGACGTGACCCATCATATGCATGGTAAACTATTTTTTTCAGTCCCTATTGTATGTTTACAATTTCGGGTATAGTTTTCCTTATAACAATGATTTTATACATTCACTTTAAATTATTTATAAATTAAAATACTCTGTTCGGTGATGTTTCCCATAATGTGAGCAATTACCACAGTTGCAGAACTAAAAAAATTTTAATTCCTTGGTCTTTCTGTACACATTGATTTCTCCAAAATATGTGTGCTAATTATTGCATTGGCAAAACTTAGCATATTTTGTAAATGCATTTGGACTGATTTGTTACCGTCACATTCCAGCTGATGCACAAAAGTCACCTCGAGAGGTATACATCCCTCACCGCAAACAAGAGGAAGCGGCCTTCGGACAACGCTGCTTGCAGTTCGCCGGCTCCGAAGCAGCTGTGACTGGACCGGTGTGGTCAGCGGGCCAGTGTGGTCAGCGGGCCAGTGTGGTCAGCGGGCCAGTGTGGTCAGCGGGCCAGTGTGGTCAGCGGGCCAGTGTGGTCAGCGGGCCAGTGTGGTCAGCGGGCCAGTGTGGTCAGCGGGCCAGTGTGGTCAGCGGGCCAGTGTGTCACAGCAGACGGTCGACCGGCTGGTGATGGATGTGGTTGTTGAGGGGTTGTTACCCTTCAGCTTGGTCAGCTTCGCCCTGACAAGACAGTGACAGGTCTTCCCCCTGACAAGACAGTGACAGGTCTTCGCCCTGACAAGACAGTGACAGGTCTTCGCCCTGACAAGACAGTGATGTGCCGCGACACAGCAAAGTCCCAAATGAAGTCGAGCGTTGCCGCCATGAAGAGGGAACTGTGTGCAGCCATGCAGTCTGTCGCATGTGTTGCGACAACGACAGGCTGTTGGTCTGCAAGAGGGAAGGCCTTCATCGGTGTGACCGGCCACTGGATTTCCCCAGACAGCCTTGAGAGGGTCTCAGCTGCGCTTGCATGTCGCCGAATCACAGGTTCGCACACCTTCGACGTCCTTGCGAACGTGTTGGATGACATTCACACAAGTTACGGCATTGCAACCAAGGTGTGCAAGACGACTACCGACAATGGATCAAACTTCGTGAAGGCGTTCTCCGTCTTCGGACAGGCGAGAGAGGTCGACAGCGACACCGACGATGAAGAGAACAACGAGGACATTGCATTCCAGGCTGTCGGCGACCTGGACGCTAGTGGCCTCGAGTACCAGCTGCCGAGCCACCAGAGATGTGCGTGCCACACCCTGCAGTTGATCGCCACTGGTGACGCGGACCAAGCCGAATCCGATGGTCCTTACAAGAAACTGTCAAGAGCTGCATTCGCCAAATGCCAGGCGCTGTGGAACAAGTCTTCCAAGTCAGTGTTGGCTGCAGAGGCTGTTGTAAACCACTGTGGGATGGCTCTCGTCCGGCCAAACCAGACACACTGGAACAGCATCTTCATGGCGGTGGATCGGCTTGTTAGGATCAGTACTGAAAAGGGTGAAGACGCACTCTACCTTCTCTTCAACGAACTCAGGCTGCCAAGGTAATACATTCTTTATTTTAATACGTTCTTTATTCAAAACTAGTGTTGTTACTGACCTGGAATTATAATTTTGCATTGCGCACTCTTCATTTGACGAACCAAGAAGACTGGCTATGTGATGCATTGTTATATGTCTGTTTCAGCTGAAGCCACTGCCAGCTAGCTAATAAATAAATGTCATCATAATTTTATTTAGTATTGCGATAAAAAAACTGGATGTTGTGATACAATTTTAATGACACTGTTATTTGTGTTTCAGACTGAAGCCCACTGAGACACGCTTCCTGACTGAATACAGGGACGTCATGAAGCCGATGGCGCAGGCCCTGGACATTCTGCAGGCTGAAAAGAAGTACCTTCTACCGACCCAAAACCAGACACGCTGGAACACATCTTCATGGCCTGGATGCTTGTTAGGATCAGTACTGAAAAGGGTGAGACGCACTCTACCTTCTTCAGAGAACTCAGGCTGCCTATCATCTTATTTTAATCATTCTCAAGAAGTCAGGATAGGACTGACCTGAATTATAATTGCATTGCACACTCTTCATTTGACTAACCAAGAAGACTGGTATGTGATGCATTGTTATATGTCTGTGTTGTGAGCCATGCCACTAGTAATAAATAAATATATATAATATTTTATTACATAAAAAATATTTAACAATTTTAATGACACTGTTATTTGTGTTTCAGACTGAAGCCCACTGAGACACGCTTCCTGGCTGAATACAGGGACGTCATGAAGCCAATGGCGCAAGCCCTGGACATTCTGCAGGCTGAAATGAAGGCGTACTGAAGCCAACTGTTTTTTAAGATTAATCATAATTTAATTTTTAGTATTGGTAAAAACTGGGACTCTAACAACTTGTCTGTTTGCAGGCATGAGATTTATCAAGCGCCAACTGACTGTCATGCAGGAGGCAGCACCTGCTGAGCAAGCGACAGAACAGTCTGGTGACGACGACGACGACTTCTTCGTGAAGAAGCGTAGTAACTGCAGCGGCCTGGTGCAGCTGGACGAGTACCTATTGAATCGGTCAACAGAGACCGCTGCAGTCATGGCATGGCCCCTGATCAAGGAACTGTTCATCCGCACGAACACTCCCCTTCCAGCTAGCGCTGCGTGCAAGCGCCTGTTCAGTGCAGCCGGACATATATTCACGCCACTGAGGGCCCGTATTGGCGACAAGAACGTTGAGAACCAGCTTGTGCTGAAGTTGAACAAGAACTTTGTTCAATGAACACAGTCCTTGTTCAATGGCAGCCAAAGCTGGTTTTCGAACTTCTTTCCTGTGAGCACGACTTGTTCACTATGGTTTTAATGTACTATGTTGTTAATGTGTTAATAAATGTTGTGTTCTACGTCTACTTCTACTTTTACTTCCATTACTTTTAGAAAGTAGTTTTACTTTTTACTCAAGTAGATTTTTTACAAGTTACTTTTACTTCTACTCAAGTAGTTTTGAAGAGGCTTACTTTTACTTCTACTCAAGTACAAAATAAAAGTAGTTCAGTCACCCCTGCTAATTAAGACCAGCAGAGTTAATAAATATGAAGATATTTATACATATTATGCAGTGTGCATAACCACATTTATTATGAGAATAAATATGTATTAACTAGTCATGTAATAATAAATAAATATATTAGTTAATAGGTGATAATTAGCGGGTAATCTCGACAGACAGAAAAGGTTTTTGTAAAATGCCACCATGTCCATGAATATATGTTTATGTAAACATACAATATGTTTAAAAAATTGTGGTAAGAGATATAATTTAATAGTTATGTAATATTAATAAATAAAACAATATTCATATACAGACCAACACAAAAACAAAAGTCCATAATGTCCATGATTATGAAGATAATTACACATATTATTATGCAATGTGCAAGTTACACATATTATTATGCAATGTGCATAACTACATTAATAGAAAGTTACAAATAGAAATTAATAAATCATTTAATAATAATTTAATTAATTAGTCAATATTTTATAATAAGCACGCCACTTTGATAGTAAAAGGCCATAACGTTCATATTTATGAAGACACATACTGTCACTATGAACTGTGTACAATCACATATATAGTGGTAATAAATGCAAAGTAAAAAATCATTTAAAAATAATAGCAATTTATTTTGTCAATATTTAGTACATGTAATTAGAATTAAACACTGACAGACTGACATGTAAGTAAACACCCTTATGTCCATGATTATGAGGACAGTCGTAGAATTTATACAAGCAGTAAACCACTGCTGTCATTGATACAACGTGCTGTGAGTCATCCAGCTGCAGTTGGGGCTGCTTCGAGTTGTCCCAGAAAGTTCCGTCTAACTTGTGACATAACACATGCAACCGCTAGGACTAGATGATCCACAGCGAACTGTCACTATGTGGGAGGACTGGATGATCCACAGCGAACTGTCACTATGTGGGAGGACTGGATGATCCACTGCGAACTGTCACTATGTGGGAGAACTGGATGATCCACAACGAACCGTCACTATGTGGGAGGACTGGATGATCCACTGCGAACTGTCACTATGTGGGAGGACTGGATGATCCACAGCGAACTGTCACTATGTGGGAGGACTGGATGATCCACTGCGAACCGTCACTATGTGGGAGGGCTGGATGATCCACAGCGAACCGTCACTATGTGGGAGGACTGGATGATCCACTGCGAACTGTCACTATGTGGGAGGACTGGATGATCCACAGCGAACTGTCACTATGTGGGAGGACTGGATGATCCACTGCGAACTGTCACTATGTGGGAGAACTGGATGATCCACAGCGAACTGTCACTATGTGGGAGGACTGGATGATCCACAGCGAACTGTCACTATGTGGGAGGACTGGATGATCCACGGCGAACTGTCACTATGTGGGAGGACTGGATGATCCACAGCGAACTGTCACTATGTGGGAGGGCTGGATGATCCACGGCGAACTGTCACTATGTGGGAGGACTGGATGATCCACAGCAAACTGTCACTATGTGGGAGGACTGGATGATCCACAGCGAACTGTCACTATGTGGGAGGACTGGATGATCCACGGCGAACTGTCACTATGTGGGAGGACTGGATGATCCACAGGGGAACTGTCACTATGTGGGAGGGCTGGATGATCCACGGCGAACTGTCACTATGTGGGAGGACTGGATGATCCACGGCGAACTGTCACTATGTGGGAGGACTGGATGATCCACGGCGAACTGTCACTATGTGGGAGGACTGGATGATCCACGGCGAACTGTCACTATGTGGGAGGACTGGATGATCCACGGCGAACTGTCACTATGTGGGAGGACTGGATGATCCACGGCGAACTGTCACTATGTGGGAGGACTGGATGATCCACGGCGAACTGTCACTATGTGGGAGGACTGGATGATCCACGGCGAACTGTCACTATGTGGGAGGACTGGATGATCCACGGCGAACCGTCACTATGTGGGAGGACTGGATGATCCACAGCGAACTGTCACTATGTGGGAGGACTGGATGATCCACAGCGAACTGTCACTATGTGGGAGGACTGGATGATCCACAGCGAACTGTCACTATGTGGGAGGACTGGATGATCCAGAGCGAACTGTCACTATGTGGTAGGACTAGATGATCCACAGCGAACCGTCACTATGTGGGAGGACTGGATGATCCACTGCGAACCGTCACTATGTGGGAGGACTGGATGATCCACTGCGAACCGTCACTATGTGGGAGGACTGGATGATCCACAGCGAACCGTCACTATGTGGGAGGACTGGATGATCCACTGCGAACCGTCACTATGTGGGAGGACTGGATGATCCACTGCGAACCGTCACTATGTGGGAGGACTGGATGATCCACTGCGAACCGTCACTATGTGGGAGGACTGGATGATCCACAGCGAACCGTCACTATGTGGGAGGGCTGGATGATCCACAGCGAACCGTCACTATGTGGGAGGACTGGATGATCCACGGCGAACTGTCACTATGTGGGAGGACTGGATGATCCACAGGGGAACTGTCACTATGTGGGAGGACTGGATGATCCACGGCGAACTGTCACTATGTGGGAGGACTGGATGATCCACGGCGAACTGTCACTATGTGGGAGGACTGGATGATCCACGGCGAACTGTCACTATGTGGGAGGACTGGATGATCCACGGCGAACCGTCACTATGTGGGAGGACTGGATGATCCACAGCGAACTGTCACTATGTGGGAGGACTGGATGATCCACAGCGAACTGTCACTATGTGGGAGGACTGGATGATCCACAGCGAACTGTCACTATGTGGGAGGACTGGATGATCCAGAGCGAACTGTCACTATGTGGTAGGACTAGATGATCCACAGCGAACCGTCACTATGTGGGAGGACTGGATGATCCACAGCGAACCGTCACTATGTGGGAGGACTGGATGATCCACTGCGAACCGTCACTATGTGGGAGGACTGGATGATCTACAGCGAACCGTCACTATGTGGGAGGACTGGATGATCCACAGCGAACCGTCACTATGTGGGAGGACTGGATGATCCACTGCGAACCGTCACTATGTGGGAGGACTGGATGATCCACTGCGAACCGTCACTATGTGGGAGGACTGGATGATCCACAGCGAACCGTCACTATGTGGGAGGGCTGGATGATCCACAGCGAACCGTCACTATGTGGGAGGACTGGATGATCCACGGCGAACCGTCACTATGTGGGAGGACTGGATGATCCACGGCGAACCGTCACTATGTGGGAGGACTGGATGATCCACGGCGAACCGTCACTATGTGGGAGGACTGGATGATCCACGGCGAACCGTCACTATGTGGGAGGACTGGATGATCCACAGCAAACTGTCACTATGTGGGAGGACTGGATGATCCACGGCGAACCGTCACTATGTGGGAGGACTGGATGATCCACGGCAAACTGTCACTATGTGGGAGGACTGGATGATCCACGGCGAACTGTCACTATGTGGGAGGACTGGATGATCCACAGCGAACTGTCACTATGTGGGAGGACTGGATGATCCACAGCGAACTGTCACTATGTGGGAGGACTAGATGATCCACTGCGAACTGTCACTATGTGGGAGGACTGGATGATCCACAGCGAACTGTCACTATGTGGGAGGACTGGATGATCCACAGCAAACTGTCACTATGTGGGAGGACTGGATGATCCACGGCGAACTGTCACTATGTGGGAGGACTGGATGATCCACAGCGAACTGTCACTATGTGGGAGGACTGGATGATCCACAGCGAACTGTCACTATGTGGGAGGACTGGATGATCCACAGCGAACTGTCACTATGTGGGAGGACTGGATGATCCACAGCGAACCGTCACTATGTGGGAGGACTGGATGATCCACTGCGAACCGTCACTATGTGGGAGGACTGGATGATCCACAAGCCGGGAACCCCGGGTCACTATGTGGGAGGACTAGATGATCCACAGCGAACCGTCACTATGTGGGAGGACTAGATGATCCACTGCGAACTGTCACTATGTGGGAGGACTGGATGATCCACAGCGAACTGTCACTATGTGGGAGGACTGGATGATCCACAGCGAACTGTCACTATGTGGGAGGACTAGATGATCCACAGCGAACTGTCACTATGTGGGAGGACTGGATGATCCACTGCGAACTGTCACTATGTGGGAGGACTGGATGATCCACAGCGAACTGTCACTATGTGGGAGGACTGGATGATCCACTGCGAACTGTCACTATGTGGGAGGACTGGATGATCCACAGCGAACTGTCACTATGTGGGAGGACTGGATGATCCACAGCGAACTGTCACTATGTGGAAGGACTGGATGATCCACAGCGAACTGTCACTATGTGGGAGGACTGGATGATCCACAGTGAACTGTCACTATGTGGGAGGACTGGATGATCCACGGCGAACTGTCACTATGTGGGAGGACTAGATGATCCACGGCGAACTGTCACTATGTGGAAGGACTGGATGATCCACAGCGAACCGTCACTATGTGGGAGGACTGGATGATCCACGGCGAACTGTCACTATGTGGGAGGACTAGATGATCCACGGCGAACTGTCACTATGTGGGAGGACTGGATGATCCACAGCGAACTGTCACTATGTGGGAGGACTGGATGATCCACAGCGAACCGTCACTATGTGGGAGGACTGGATGATCCACGGCGAACTGTCACTATGTGGGAGGACTAGATGATCCACTGCGAACTGTCACTATGTGGGAGGACTGGATGATCCACAGCGAACTGTCACTATGTGGGAGGACTGGATGATCCACAGAGAACTGTCACTATGTGGGAGGACTGGATGATCCACAGCGAACTGTCACTATGTGGGAGGACTGGATGATCCACAGCGAACTGTCACTATGTGGGAGGACTGGATGATCCACAGCGAACTGTCACTATGTGGGAGGACTAGATGATCCACAGCGAACTGTCACTATGTGGGAGGACTGGATGATCCACTGCGAACTGTCACTATGTGGGAGGACTGGATGATCCACGGCGAACCGTCACTATGTGGGAGGACTGGATGATCCACAGCGAACTGTCACTATGTGGGAGGACTGGATGATCCACAGCGAACTGTCACTATGTGGGAGGACTAGATGATCCAGAGCGAACTGTCACTATGTGGTAGGACTGGATGATCCACAGCGAACTGTCACTATGTGGGAGGACTAGATGATCCACAGCGAACTGTCACTATGTGGGAGGACTGGATGATCCACAGCGAACTGTCACTATGTGGGAGGACTGGATGATCCACAGCAAACCCTGTCACTATGTGGGAGGACTAGATGATCCACAGCAAACCCTGTCACTATGTGGGAGGACTGGATGATCCACGGGCGGGGAACCCCGTCACTATGTGGGAGGACTAGATGATCCACAGCGAACTGTCACTATGTGGGAGGACTGGATGATCCACGGCGAACTGTCACTATGTGGGAGGACTGGATGATCCACAGCGAACCGTCACTATGTGGGAGGACTAGATGATCCACAGCGAACTGTCACTATGTGGGAGGACTGGATGATCCACGGCGAACTGTCACTATGTGGGAGGACTGGATGATCCACAGCGAACCGTCACTATGTGGGAGGACTGGATGATCCACGGCGAACTGTCACTATGTGGGAGGACTGGATGATCCACAGTGAACTGTCACTATGTGGGAGGACTGGATGATCCACGGCGAACTGTCACTATGTGGGAGGACTGGATGATCCACAGCGAACTGTCACTATGTGGGAGGACTGGATGATCCACAGCGAACTGTCACTATGTGGGAGGACTGGATGATCCACGGCGAACTGTCACTATGTGGGAGGACTAGATGATCCACAGCGAACTGTCACTATGTGGGAGGACTAGATGATCCACAGCGAACTGTCACTATGTGGGAGGATTAGATGATCCACAGCGAACTGTCACTATGTGGGAGGACTGGATGATCCACAGCGAACTGTCACTATGTGGGAGGACTAGATGATCCACTGCGAACCGTCACTATGTGGGAGGACTGGATGATCCACAGCGAACTGTCACTATGTGGGAGGACTAGATGATCCACTGCGAACCGTCACTATGTGGGAGGACTGGATGATCCACAGCGAACTGTCACTATGTGGGAGGACTGGATGATCCACAGCGAACTGTCACTATGTGGGAGGACTGGATGATCCAGTGCTCCTTGCCTACAGAACTAGTGTGCACAAGATGACAAAGCAGACGCCATTCTTCCTCACCTTTTGGAAAAGAACCGACTTTGTTGGTGGAGCAATAGTTCCCAGCAGGCGACTGTGAGGATCATGAGGATGCTCAAGATGAGGATGTATCGGAAGCTGCACTGGTATGCCACATTGCTGCTTCACTCAACTTGTTCAAAATCCATGAAGAAGCTAAGGTCAACATTACTGATGCACAGACTAAGCACAAACAGTACTTTGATGCAAGTCATCAGCCACCTACCTACGAACTTGGTGATCTGGTTCTAGTAACCAATGCTAGGAGAGGCCAGTGTATGGGGGATGAACTTGCACCCTGCTGGAGAGGTCCTCATGCCATGACACACATTGGCAGCACAGGTACCTTCCGCCTTGAAGGACGGAAAGCATTAGTAAATGACATGCTGATCCAGCCATATAAAGCTAGGTCAAAGGTGTTAGGGTCAAGTAGTGCCACCTGGTGTATACATGGTGAACCCCAAACTAGGTCAACAAACAAGTGGTGCCATCCGACGAATATGTCCTCAACTAATACCTCCAAAATATGTGCATCTTATTTTTAAATATTTGTAATTTTTTTGGTAAATTAGGTTAAACAGGTTAGCGGTCATGCAGTGCCCCTGGTGCATACATGGTCAACCCCAAACTAGGTCAACGAACAAGTTATTTCCGTCAACTGATGTACTCGGTAACTTCACTATTTGTTTTTCCTGCAACTCAATACAATGTTACAATAAAATGGTGCGCTGATGCTAAAAATACAAATTTTGCAACAATGTATCGCCGTGTCACCGTGCGTTTTGTCGAGTTGCGATTGGTTGGAACTTTTCGGCTAACAACCACCTCTAAACGTATATAAGATGTCCATTTATTAGGCTGTCATTCGTTCTCCGACATTCAACCTTGTTGCTATGGCTAACGTTATGAGAACAGGATGGTCCTATGCAGACGCCGTCAGAGGTCCCGTTCGCCAACACAAATCAGCTGGGTTAACACCCATTCCTACCAAGGATGAGGCGTTTCCTCCATTGGTACAGACATCACCACCAGAACAACTCCCTGTCCCGGCAGCGACAACGGCGGAGCCGATAACTCTGAATGGGATTCATGTGGTAAGTCTTTGTCAATGTCATATGTAGATTTTTCGTGTTAACTATTACTTTGTTAATTTTTGAAAACGTGAATACGTATATTTTTAATTACATGACTAAAACTTTTGTTTGGTCCTTGTTGTAGTTGGACAGTTGCGTAGTCCTCATGCCACCGCTACCACCACCGCCATCATCAAGGGCAGCGGACGTATGCGTTGTGGCATCTGCAATAAATGTGTTTTATGATAATATCATAGAATCTATGACAATTGCTAGTGATGAACTGGTGAGTCGGCAGGACAAAACCATACCTATGTAGACCTGGCTGGAATGACCATGCAGGAGATCTCCATACTACTGCCAGAGAATGCTCTATAATGTGGATTGATGGTGGTAAACCAAAACATGGTCCTGTCTTTGATTTAATGAAAGCATCTAGGACAATGTTTAACCATTTCAGTGCTACGGCCCTAATCTGCTGTGACCACAGAGTACGGCATTCCCAGTGAATACACTTTTATTATTATAATTTTTGTTTATTTATTAATTATCTTTTATGGTATTTATGTATAGGAGAATACACCGGTTTATGAGTTGGCTTTAGAATGTATTAATATTGTTTATGGATTATGATTATGTGTGTATAAATACGTTCTTTATTTAATGGTTTAAAGTTGTGTAGCCTTAGCAATTTATGTGACGCTTGACTGAGTTGGTTTGGGGTTGATTCTACTTCGCGCGGTTTTAACTGTTGTAGATATGGGCTTAGCCAGCAATATTAGATGTACTTAGCTGTTTAGTAGGTTGGGTTCGTGGCTTCTTCGGTGATCATTGTTTATGTTTATCCAAAATGGCGGCTTGGCAAGAAATCCACGGGACGTTTCAAAGTAGTTTTAGCAATTATCGCAGCGTTGTCACGTATTTCTGGTTGGCAAGGTATGTTTAGTAGAACATTCCCAATTGCTGGTAGATGTTCTAGATTCTGATCTTTAGTGTAAATATGTCTGCTAGAGAAATTTGGCCAGCCGCTGTCAAGTTTGTCTGTAACCTCACGCATACATACAAGCAGAAGCTGAGGCAATCACCATTAAAGAAGCATTAACAATAGCAAAGTTTATGGTGAAGGTGATTTGTAGGTTGAGCAGCACCCAGATCATCATTACTGTCCAAGGCACCCTGCTGGAGAGCTCCTCATGCCATCAAACACATTGGCAGCAAAGGTACCTTCCGCCTTGAAGGACGGAAAGCACTAAAAAAATATAGTTTACTTGTTATTAGTGACGTTACCAGCAGTATATGACTGCATTATTTCCTGCACGGTAAACACTAGGTCGCTAATCCCTTCAGTTGGCCAAGTTCACAGGCAATAGCAGGGATTAATTCAATCATATATTGTGTTGCCTGTTGGAGACCTGTTTGACCCATGTTGACACAATATAAGTTGGATACGATTACAATATCGTTTCTGACAGGTTCCCTAATATCTATCTAGGTGAAGACAGACAATTGTGTAAATTTATGTTAGATGGATTGACTTTCTTGCCTGTAGATGATGTCTCTACTGTCATGGTGTACTTCAAAAGTCACGCCAGATGGGTTAGAACCACTTGTCAACTACTTCGATGCTACGTATGTTACAGGCTCATACCGCCAGGTCCAGATTCCACTTCAACAAGGTGCTGTTGTTAACTCAGTGCTGGTGCACAGGACTCCAGAACAGGTGCACAGGACTCCAGCAATGTTTCCTCCACCTCTGTCAAACATGCATCAGTTTGACAGAGGTGGAGGAAACATACGAGAGTCACGAACCAACAACTTGTGCGCATCCGACTATCTGGAGAGCCATTGACAGCCTGCGAAAAGACTGCCATGGTGGCCACCGTGATGCTGCGAAATAACGGTCCAGGAGATTTTAACGAACGCATCGTAAAATATAACCAGTATGTGAAGGATGCGGTATCATCTTTTGATAGTGTTTCGTTTTGGTGCCATCGGGGAGTGTGGTCCGATTGGGCTAGCCACCTGAGTGATGGCGTCCATTTTAACCAGTAGGGCAATAGGAAGTATTATAATAATGTTCGTGGGGTGATTATCGCTGCATCCAACGTGTTGTAGAGTGTATGGCTTCATCTTAGTTCAACTACGGCATTTGATGGCAGCCTCGTGGCAACATGTCATTTTGGTGTCTGATTTAAATAAATGATTGAGGATAACGTAAAATTTCAGATTACTTGTACCCGGTGTAAACATTAATAATAGTCATGTACAGTAGTTTTAGACGTTTACTTAATTTAATAGTACTTAAACATAAGGCAAACGCATTGTGATAGCAACAATTTAAATTGGGGATACAGCCTCATGGCAACAGTCATTCATATAGTTATTGGTTTTATAAAATGTTGTAATGTAGTTTAAGGCTAAACAAAGTTTAAACCAGGTACATTATTGCATGGGATGACAGTCTCGTGGCCACATGTCAATTTTATGTTGAATGTGCAATATTGTATGTCACACATTGGCAAAAGAACTTATGATGACAGTCTCGTGGCAACAGTCATTCATACTGTTGTTAACAATCACAAATTGTGTAAGGTCATTTAACCTTAACCCAGGGGCATTATCGCATGGGCATCATTTGGTGACAGCCTCGTGGCCACATGTCATTTTTATGTTGAATGTGCAATATTATATGTCATCCGTTTAGGGCTGGGTTTCTGTCATGATTGTGCCAAATTTGGCCGGTTTGGTTAGTGCTAGCTTTATTTAGCTATGGCATTATCATGTTTTGTTATGCATGGGCACAACAACTGCACATTGTGAGGTTGCTGAATTTCAACTTGGTATATTGGTCAATCTAGTGGAATAAGGTGACCAGGTATCAGTTACGTTGTTCCTAGCACTGTTTGGTGGGCATTTCTTAATGTCCAACAAAGAAGCGATGACAAGCAAAGGCGCCCGCCAGATACAAGGATGGTGCTTCCGGGAGCGCATCGAAGAGAACCCAACTTGATGCAGATCGCGGACGCGAGAAGGAAGCGCCCCCGTTGACGCCACCGGCATAGATGGCGACCCTGCATGACCAGATGGCACTCATGTAGCAGCAGGTACAGACAATCATCGATGTTGTTTCTCGACACTCCCAGCCACAGTGGGTGGAGCGAGGTGACGCGGCAGCAGGATTTGCAGCCACTGCAGATAGTATAGATGGTGCAGTAGGTGACTTTGATGTTTGTGCGAGGGTAGATTGGATTGTGTTGACCAAATATAATATAATCAGTTTGTTGTTTCAGATTGTCACAGTGTGGTCTCACCCACCAAAGCCTGGACCCACTTGTGACAGAGATGACTGGCGGGTGTCATCAATTAGAAGAGTTCACGTAAGCAACACTGTTTACCCCAGAAATGCAGTCATTTTCCGCACTACCACTGGGGAGTTTTGGTCGATGAAAAAGTAAAGGCAAAAGTTTGGGCCAATCAATTTGTTGAGTGGGAATTGTTAGTGGGAGAGTTTGCCCTACAAACCATGCATTTGCAATTTGGCCTCAACCATCTACAGTCGGTCATCTCGCAACATCTCATGCCCTGGCCGCTGTAACACAACAACTGTTGGAGGGTGCCTTGTCACCCCTTACTACTGGAAGGTGCCTTGTCACCCCTTACTACTGGAGGGTGCCTTGTCACCCCTTACTACTGGAGGGTGCCTTGTCACCCCTTACTACTGGAGGGTGCCTTGTCACCCCTTACTACTGGAGGGTGCCTTGTCACCCCTTACTACTGGAGGGTGCCTTGTCACCCCTTACTACTCGGTCTTACAAGAAGAATGTTGACATGTTCCAACAATTTTGTTGGTTAGAACTTTTGTGTCGATAATTGGTTCCCATCTAAGACGTCAGCAGTTGTTTATTTTATAGCATTTTGTTTCCAAAAAGGTTATGCAGCATCATCAATCACTAGTGCATTATCAGCCATCTCGTATGTTCACAAAATGAAGAACTTAGAAGATCCAACTGGCAGAAAGACCATTTCTCGGACACTAACTGGAATCAGCCACAGCATTCCGTGGAAAGAAACAGTCTGGTGAATGGAACTAGAAGGTTGATGTTTGCAATAGAAATAAAAATAAGTACATATTCGCTTAATCATTCTTGAGTCTAGTGTCACTGATGAGGGGGTTTTGTCCGAGGGGTTTATGTCCGGATGGGGTTTTGTCCGTGCATCAAATTTATATGTCTAATTGGGTGTTGTTTTAAATGTAATTCCATTACAATGTAGTTATGTTTTATGTGTGCCATTTATTGTTGCTGTCATGCTTTTATATTACTAATGAACTACAGTAGTCCCCCTCATGAGCGGACTTCTGGATGAGTGGACACCCCGCATGTCGGGACAGTTGTCGATTTACGGATCGTTTTGCCATGTTAACGTCCCCCTGATTAGTGGATACCCCATGGACACGGACAGCGGACGTTGGTTATATATGTCCCTCCTAAAGCGGAAACAGCGAAAAATCAAAAAAAAAAAATTTGCGTCACACAAGAGCGAGATCTTAGCATGTATATAAAGGGAAGTTTGCAGCGTAAATGCATAGTTAGATTTGGAAATTGAGATACAGCGATCATGACGAGTTCACCAAAGCGAAAGATTCTGAGTTTAGAGCAGCGAGTCGACGTCCTGCGGAGACTTGATAGCGGCGAGTCATGCTGAGCAATTGCGATTTCCTGCGGCTGTGGAAAATCGCAAATTGCTCGAGTCCGGACAAAGCAGGAGGAAATTACGAAGGAGTGGCAGTCGGGTGGTCGGAGCGACCTAAAGTATCTCAAATGTCGGAAGACTGTCTACGAGGATCTGAACGGCATCGTTTGGGAGTGGTTTTGTACTGCCCGATCGAAAGAATTACCAATGAGCGGCAAACTGATTCAGGTGTGTTTTATTTAACGGTTTATAATTAGGTCATCGCCTCGGCGGTTGTTAGCGAACATGTCCGAGCGATAATAGGCTATTTAATCGACATACTTGTGTTCTTCAGGATTTCATTAACTATTTTAGCTAAACTAATTACATTGTGGCTAATGTGCCAAGTAACCTGTAGCCTAGACGATTAGGTTACCGATGATTATGATCTAAATTTGTTTAAAGGTTCTTTTAGTGGATAATTTCTAGTCATTCATGGACATGGGTCTTGCCTCTTAAACGTTACTTATGATCTTTTTGGATCACATCATCCACAAGTTGTGGGGACATAAGTGACTTTACTATTCAGCCGCTTTGGTTGCCAGTGAATAAACTTTATTATTATTAAAAACTTGGGGCATAATGTCAATAACTGCCCATTTCGCTTGAATTATTTATTATGCAGTCAACAATTTTTTTGTTCAAATGTGTTTCATGAGAAGACTGTGATGCTAGCTTTGGAGATGGAGCACGATGAATTCACGCGCTCAAACGGATGGCTGTCACGTTGGCAGATCCGCTACAACGTGAAGCTGGCTGTGTTGTGTGTGGAGGCAGCCGAAGTGCCCCAGGCAGCAGTCGACGACTGGACAAAGCGCTTGCCGGCCCTGCTTGATGGCTACTGTCACAAAGATAGGCCCTGCTTGATGGCTACTGTCACAAGGATAGGCCCTGCTTGATGGCTACTGTCACAAAGATAGGCCCTGCTTGATGGCTACTGTCACAAAGACAGGCCCTGCTTGATGGCTACTGTCACAAAGATAGGCCCTGCTTGATGGCTACTGTCACAAGGATAGGCCCTGCTTGATGGCTACTGTCACAAGGATAGGCCCTGCTTGATGGCTACTGTCACAAGGATAGGCCCTGCTTGATGGCTACTGTCACAAGGATAGGCCCTGCTTGATGGCTACTGTCACAAGGATAGGCCCTGCTTGATGGCTACTGTCACAAGGATAGGCCCTGCTTGATGGCTACTGTCACAAGGATAGGCCCTGCTTGATGGCTACTGTCACAAGGATAGGCCCTGCTTGATGGCTACTGTCACAAGGATAGGCCCTGCTTGATGGCTACTGTCACAAAGATAGGCCCTGCTTGATGGCTACTGTCACAAAGATAGGCCCTGCTTGATGGCTACTGTCACAAAGGGTAGGCCCTGCTTGATGGCTACTGTCACAAGGATAGGCCCTGCTTGATGGCTACTGTCACAAAGATAGGCCCTGCTTGATGGCTACTGTCACAAGGATAGGCCCTGCTTGATGGCTACTGTCACAAGGATAGGCCCTGCTTGATGGCTACTGTCACAAAGTGGCCTGCTATGGCTACTGTCAAGGATAGGCCCTGCTTGATGGCTACTGTCACAAGGATAGGCCCTGCTTGATGGCTACTGTCACAAGGATAGGCCCTGCTTGATGGCTACTGTCACAAGGATAGGCCCTGCTTGATGGCTACTGTCACAAAGATAGGCCCTGCTTGATGGCTACTGTCACAAAGATAGGCCCTGCTTGATGGCTACTGTCACAAAGATAGGCCCTGCTTGATGGCTACTGTCACAAAGATAGGCCCTGCTTGATGGCTACTGTCACAAAGATAGGCCCTGCTTGATGGCTACTGTCACAAAGATAGGCCCTGCTTGATGGCTACTGTCACAAAGATAGGCCCTGCTTGATGGCTACTGTCACAAGGATAGGCCCTGCTTGATGGCTACTGTCACAAGGATAGGCCCTGCTTGATGGCTACTGTCACAAGGATAGGCCCTGCTTGATGGCTACTGTCACAAGGATAGGCCCTGCTTGATGGCTACTGTCACAAAGATAGGCCCTGCTTGATGGCTACTGTCACAAAGATAGGCCCTGCTTGATGGCTACTGTCACAAGGATAGGCCCTGCTTGATGGCTACTGTCACAAAGATAGGCCCTGCTTGATGGCTACTGTCACAAAGATAGGCCCTGCTTGATGGCTACTGTCACAAGGATATCTTCAACGCAGACGAGACAGGACTGTACTACCGGGCACTGCCAAACAGATCCTTGGTGATCGAGGGTGATCCCCGGAAAGGGATCAAAACCTCGAAGGAGCGAATGACCGTGTTGTTGGCGTGTTCGGCCGCTGGCGAGAAGCCGACTCCCCTCGGCATCAGCAAGGCACTCAACCCAAGGTGTTTTCGCGGCGTGGATAAAGGACTGTAAATTTCAACCACATCAATTTAATTACTTTGGTATCAAGCCAGACTGTAGGACTTACAATTGCCCCTCTGAGAATTATGGCCATTGATAGCCGATCTGGAACAAAGGGGATGACACTGGCATGGCACATTAACTCCAGTAGCAAATACTACTTTTGGCCCCGTCCTCTCTTGTGGTCAATTAGTACCTGGTCAGATGGGGGAGGGTACAAAGTGACTGAGAGCAGATAACTGCTAATGGCTAGACATAGAATTGCAGCCCATATTTTGTCGAATTCAGGACAAAACCCCACTCGGACAAAACCCCATCAGACATACCCCATCGGACAAAACCCTACTCGGACAAAACCCCACTCACTAATACACATTTCGGACATAACCCACTCTTAAAATAGTTAGTGCTGTTGATTGATTGACCCCGCAACTGTGACACTTGACTTTGAGCAAGCTGTGATGAACGCCATCCAGTCAACCTTCGGGCCACGTGTACACATCCACGGATGTTTCTACCATCTCACACTCTACATGGAGGAAGGTCCAGAGTCTTGGGTTAGTACAACGTCATACCGCCAGTGTACACATCCACGGATGTTACTACCATCTCTCACAGTCTACATGGAGGAAGGTCCAGAGTCTTGGGTTAGTACAACGTCATACCGCCAGTGTACACATCCACGGATGTTTCTACCATCTCTCACAGTCTACATGGAGGAAGGTCCAGAGTCTTGGGTTAGTACAACGTCATACCGCCAGTGTACACATCCACGGATGTTTCTACCATCTCTCACAGTCTACATGGAGGAAGGTCCAGAGTCTTGGGTTAGTACAACGTCATACCGCCAGTGTACACATCCACGGATGTTTCTACCATCTCACACAGTCTACATGGAGGAAGGTCCAGAGTCTTGGGTTAGTACAACGTCATACCGCCAGTGTACACATCCACGGATGTTTCTACCATCTCTCACAGTCTACATGGAGGAAGGTCCAGAGTCTTGGGTTAGTACAACGTCATACCGCCAGGAGGAGGATGTGAAGCTCTTCTGTGGGATGTTGGACGGCCTAGTTTTCTTGCCAGAAGATGACGTAGCCGAGGGAATGACTTATCTCCGGGAAAACATTCCAGATGGATTTGAGCCATTATTCTGGTGCTTGATGACTTCGGATCCCTGACATTTTCCCCAGAACACTTTATGTTTTAAGAAAAGACAGGGAAACAAGCACTACTGGAGGGGGGTATTCCAAATATCCAAATCTGATCTCATCACAACTCATCTAACAAACTTAAGCACTAACAGTGAGAGCATTTGGACAGAAACTGGAATAAAAGGAATGAAACCCATAGTCATATGCACCTTCTATCGTGCCCCACATGACTCAAATTGAAGAACTAGATCTGTCTAAATTAGGAAACAAGATCAACACACATAATGTCATAATTACCGGCGATTTCAACCTTCCTAATATAAACTGGGAAAATCACCATGTCACAACACCTAACAGTGGATATAGCAGTAATACAGCTGACAGCAGTACATTTGCCAGGGCATTTAAATGTGATTGCAGATGAGAAATCAAGGGTTTTCGATGATAAAACAGAGTGGAAATTGAATGCGTATGTGTTTCAACATGTACCCGGTAGTGCAAAAATTGGTGACACCTAACATTGATCTGTTTGCATCTGCTTATAAGCTAAAACCTTGTGTTTCATGGATGCCAGATCCAGAAGCATGTCATGTCGATGCCTTTATGTTTGATTGGAGAAATGTTACATTTTATGCATTCCCTCCATTCAGCATCCTGAACCAAGTGATCAGGAAGATCGAGGCAGACAGGGCTACAGGGATACTGATAGTCCCAGACTGGCCCACACAGGCATGGTATCAAATGCGGAGGCACCTGATGATTTCGCAGTCGATGCGACCATTCAGGGAAGGCCCACATCCACTTGGGAAGAAGCTCCAGTTGATGGCCTGTCACTTGTGCGGCAATCTCTGTTGAGCAGTGGGCTTTCAGAGAAAAGCACAGATATGGTGTTAGCATCATGGAGACAATATCTTGTTTATATCCACAAATGGATAATATTTTGTACAGACAATGATATGAATGTGTTTACTAAAGTTGTGTCACATATTTTGAGATATTTAAATGTATTATATGATGATGGTTTGATGTACAGTGCAATCAATACAGCCAGGAGTGCTCTGTCTGCATTTTGGGGGTAACAGATATAGATCCGTTAGGGGCACACCCTTTAATTGTTAGATTTATGAAAGGGATTTCACGAAGCAGACCTAATTGTATTTGGGATGTGAAAGATGTTCTTGATGTGTTTAGACAGCAACCCTTGGCTGAATATTTGTCATTTTATGATTTAAAATTACGTACTGTTACACGTTTGGCATTGGTCTCTGCACAAAGAAGCCAATCGATCCACATGACAAATAATGACGACTCTCAGCTGTTTACTCAGTGGCAGTGGGTGCTGAATGCTATGCTGAAGTTGAACTACAGACAAATAAACATTTGTGTCATATTCCACCAACCGATCTTATTTCTTTATTGGCAGACTAGATCATGAGTCATATAATACTGATTTACTGAATAGTATATATCCTCCTGGTTCGATACTCAATATATCAATTAAAATAGTGCAATATTTATGCAAGTTAGATTTTGTCATCTAGATACTTCATTGACATAATTGAATATTAAACCACCACTAAATTGGCACTCATTATAAAACTTGTATGCTTTTGTTACAGTATGATACTGAATTTAATTTAATACAATTATTCAGACAGTACCAATTTAAAAAGGTGTCAGTCCTCTGCATGGTGCTCTAAACGCAGAGGAACGTTCGTTACTGATTTAGGAAAGAAAACGTCACATGATATATGTGCTCTATTCAAACCTTAAAATAAACATCTTTTGTCATTTATATTATTTTACTACTGTGTGAAGTGTTGTTATATTTAAGTGAACAACCAAAGAAACGTTGTGAGTCCTGGTCGTGACTAACAATATTACCAGGTAACCATAAAGAGGTATTCAGATGAATGTGTTGTTAACACGGGGAAATGTTAACAATGATGTGCATCTATCCGAATACAGCATATAATTCCTTTTACTTTTTGGTAAAACAAAGTACTCGGTGATGGTGATGGCGTTTAGTTCGAAGATGTGGTCAGCGTAGTGGACGACGATGACTTCTCAGACTACCGGCTGCCGAGTCATCAGAGATGTGCCTGTCATTCGTTGAACCTCGTCTGCACAACTGACGCCCAGCATGCATAAGACAGTTATGCATATTACAAGAAGTTGTCAAGTTCGACGTTTGGCAAGTGCCAGGCCATCTGGAATAAGGCCAGTAGGTCAGCCCTGGCAGCTGCGACCATCAAGGACAGCTGCGGCCTGATGGTCATACAGCCTGTCCCAACACAATGGACTTCTGTCTTCATGGCAGTTGAGGAGGAGGCACTACGCACTGACAGCAAATAGAGTACAATCACTGAGACCACAGTGAGAACATTCACAGAGGCACTACGCACTGACAGCAAAGAGAGTACAATCACAGAGACCACAGTGAGAACATTCACAGAGGCACTATGCACTGACAGCTAAGAGATTAAAATCACAGACCACAGTGAGAACATTCACAGAGGCACTATGCACTGACAGCAAAGAGAGTACAATCACAGAGACCACAGTGAGAACATTCACAGAGGCACTATGCACTGACAGCTAAGAGATTAAAATCACAGACCACAGTGAGAACATTCACAGAGGCACTATGCACTGACAGCAAAGAGAGTACAATCACAGAGACCACAGTGAGAACATTCACAGAGGCACTATGCACTGACAGCTAAGAGATTAAAATCACAGACCACAGTGAGAACATTCACAGAGGCACTATGCACTGACAGCTAAGAGAGTACAATCACAGAGACCACGGTGAGAACATTCACAGAGGCACTATGCACTGACAGCTAAGAGATTAAAATCACAGACCACGGTGAGAACATTCACAGAGGCACTATGCACTGACAGCTAAGAGATTAAAATCACAGACCACGGTGAGAACATTCACAGAGGCACTATGCACTGACAGCTAAGAGAGTACAATCACAGAGACCACAGTGAGAACATTCACAGAGGCACTATGCACTGACAGCTAAGAGAGTACAATCACAGAGACCACGGTGAGAACATTCACAGAGGCACTATGCACTGACAGCTAAGAGATTAAAATCACAGACCACAGTGAGAACATTCACAGAGGCACTATGCACTGACAGCAAAGAGAGTACAATCACAGAGACCACAGTGAGAACATTCACAGAGGCACTATGCACTGACAGCTAAGAGAGTACAATCACAGAGACCACGGTGAGAACATTCACAGAGGCACTGTGCACTGACAGCTAAGAGATTACAATCACAGAGACCACGGTGAGAACATTCACAGAGGCACTATGCACTGAGAGCTAAGAGAGTACAATCACAGAGACCACAGTGAGAACATTCACAGAGGCACTATGCACTGACAGCAAAGAGAGTACAATCACAGAGACCACAGTGAGAACATTCACAGAGGCACTATGCACTGACAGCAAAGAGAGTACAATCACAGAGACCACAGTGAGAACATTCACAGAGGCACTATGCACTGACAGCTAAGAGATTAAAATCACAGACCACAGTGAGAACATTCACAGAGGCACTATGCACTGACAGCTAAGAGATTAAAATCACAGACCACGGTGAGAACATCCACAGAGGCACTATGCACTGACAGCTAAGAGAGTACAATCACAGAGACCACGGTGAGAACATTCACAGAGGCACTACGCACTGACAGCTAAGAGAGTACAATCACAGAGACCACGGTGAGAACATTCACAGAGGCACTACGCACTGACAGCTAAGAGAGTACAATCACAGAGACCACGGTGAGAACATTCACAGAGGCACTACGCACTGACAGCTAAGAGAGTACAATCACAGAGACCACGGTGAGAACATCCACAGAGGCACTGTGCACTGACAGCTAAGAGAGTACAATCACAGAGACCACAGTGAGAACATTCACAGAGGCACTATGCACTGACAGCAAAGAGAATACAATCACAGAGACCACAGTGAGGACATTCACAGAGGCACTATGCACTGACAGCAAAGAGAGTACAATCACAGAGACCACGGTGAGAACATTCACAGAGGCACTACGCATTGACAGCAAATAGAGTACAATCACAGACCACAGTGAGAACATTCACAGAGGCACTATGCACTGACAGCTAAGAGAGTACAATCACAGACCACAGTGAGAACATTCACAGAGGCACTATGCACTGACAGCAAAGAGAATACAATCACAGACCACAGTGAGAACATTCACAGAGGCACTATGCACTGACAGCTAAGAGAGTACAATCACAGACCACAGTGAGAACATTCACAGAGGCACTATGCACTGACAGCTAAGAGAGTACAATCACAGACCACAGTGAGAACATTCACAGAGGCACTATGCACTGACAGCTAAGAGAGTACAATCACAGAGACCACAGTGAGAACATTCACAGAGGCACTATGCACTGACAGCTAAGAGAATAAAATCACAGAGACGACAGTGAGAACATTCATGAGAACATTCACAAAGACCACAACTACTATGCGGTGTATTAATTAACTAACGTTAATTATTTGGCTTGATCTATTACTCTGTATGCACATTAACATGTGCCAGAAAATATTTAAATCGTGCCCGAGCATTTCAAAATTTACCATATCAAATCTGATTTTAATGTCTAGTTATTTGGATGTTGACTGTTATACTGGTATATTATTTTTTTTTAAATTTATTTAATAACATGTTATTATGACTATTACTTTGTTTAAATTATACATTTTATTTAAGCTATTTGCTTAAATTTTCTTTTAATTTATATATACATGATTTATGTTGTTTTATTGATGACAATGTAGTGTGTACACTTGAGTTCACACAAATATACTCTGGATACCAGTGTGAAAATAAAGTTTATTATTATAATACCATATATTTATGCTTAACCTTTTTTCCAGATTTACAGAGCATCTAGTGATGTGTGTTGCAGGCAAAGAAATTCTGGTTGTAGATTTGTGTAGTGACCATATGTGTAATATATCATGATGTTGTTTTCAGGTTGAAATAAGCCAAGCTTGCCTTCCTGGAAGAATATTGCATCACGATGAAGCATGTTGCAAAGGCGCTGAATATCCTGCAATCGGAAAAAAGCATACCCCGGGTACCTCCTGCCGACCCAGGTGACCGACCATAAAGAGGTATTCAGATGAATGTGTTGTTAACACGGGGAAATGTTAACAATTATGTGAATCTATCCGAATACAGCATGTAATTCCTTTTACTTTTTGGTAAAACAAAGTACTCGGAATTGTCCAGGTGATGGCGTTCAGTCCGAAGATGTGGTCAGCATACTGGACGACGATGACTTCTCAGACTACCGGCTGCTGAGTCATCAGAGATGTGCCTGTCATTTGTTGAACCTCGTCTGCACAACTGACGCCCAGCATGCAGAAGACACTTCTGCATACAAGACGTTGTCGAGTTCGACGTTTGGCAAGTGCCAGGCCATCTGGAATAAGGCCAGTAGGTCAGTCCTGGCAGCTGCGACCATCAAGGACAGCTGCGGCCTGATGGTCATACAGCCTGTCCCAACACAATGGACTTCTGTCTTCATGGCAGTTGAGGAGGAGGCACTATGCACTGACAGCAAATAGAGTACAATCACTGAGACCACAGTGAGAACATTCACAGAGGCACTATGCACTGACAGCAAAGAGAGTACAATCACAGAGACCACTGTGAGAACATTCACAGAGGCACTATGCACTGACAGCAAAGAGAATACAATCACAGACCACAGTGAGAACATTCACAGAGGCACTATGCACTGACAGCAAAGAGATTAAAATCACAGACCACAGTGAGAACATTCACAGAGGCACTATGCACTGACAGCAAAGAGATTAAAATCACAGACCACAGTGAGAACATTCACAGAGGCACTATGCACTGACAGCAAAGAGAGTACAATCACAGAGACCACTGTGAGAACATTCACAGAGGCACTATGCACTGACAGCAAAGAGAATACAATCACAGACCACAGTGAGAACATTCACAGAGGCACTATGCACTGACAGCTAAGACTCTTAGTACAATCACAGAGACCACTGTGAGAACATTCACAGAGGCACTATGCACTGACAGCAAAGAGAATAAAATCACAGACCACAGTGAGAACATTCACAGAGGTACTATGCACTGACAGCAAAGAGATTAAAATCACAGACCACAGTGAGAACATTCACAGAGGCACTATGCACTGACAGCAAAGAGATTAAAATCACAGACCACAGTGAGAACATTCACAGAGGCACTATGCACTGACAGCTAAGACTCTTAGTACAATCACAGAGACCACTGTGAGAACATTCACAGAGGCACTATGCACTGACAGCAAAGAGATTAAAATCACAGACCACAGTGAGAACATTCACAGAGGCACTATGCACTGACAGCAAAGAGAGTACAATCACAGAGACCACTGTGAGAACATTCACAGAGGCACTATGCACTGAGAGCAAAGAGAATACAATCACAGACCACAGTGAGAACATTCAGAGGCACTATGCACTGACAGCAAAGAGATTAAAATCACAGACCACAGTGAGAACATTCACAGAGGCACTATGCACTGACAGCAAAGAGATTAAAATCACAGACCACAGTGAGAACATTCACAGAGGCACTATGCACTGACAGCAAAGAGATTAAAATCACAGACCACAGTGAGAACATTCACAGAGGCACTATGCACTGACAGCTAAGACTCTTAGTACAATCACAGAGACCACTGTGAGAACATTCACAGAGGCACTATGCACTGACAGCAAAGAGATTAAAATCACAGACCACAGTGAGAACATTCACAGAGGCACTATGCACTGACAGCAAAGAGAGTACAATCACAGAGACCACTGTGAGAACATTCACAGAGGCACTATGCACTGAGAGCAAAGAGAATACAATCACAGACCACAGTGAGAACATTCAGAGGCACTATGCACTGACAGCAAAGAGATTAAAATCACAGACCACAGTGAGAACATTCACAGAGGCACTATGCACTGACAGCAAAGAGATTAAAATCACAGACCACAGTGAGAACATTCACAGAGGCACTATGCACTGACAGCAAAGAGATTAAAATCACAGACCACAGTGAGAACATTCACAGAGGCACTATGCACTGACAGCTAAGACTCTTAGTACAATCACAGAGACCACTGTGAGAACATTCACAGAGGCACTATGCACTGACAGCAAAGAGAATACAATCACAGACCACAGTGAGAACATTCACAGAGGCACTATGCACTGACAGCTAAGACTCTTAGTACAATCACAGAGACCACTGTGAGAACATTCACAGAGGCACTATGCACTGACAGCAAAGAGAATAAAATCACAGACCACAGTGAGAACATTCACAGAGGTACTATGCACTGACAGCAAAGAGATTAAAATCACAGACCACAGTGAGAACATTCACAGAGGCACTATGCACTGACAGCAAAGAGATTAAAATCACAGACCACAGTGAGAACATTCACAGAGGCACTATGCACTGACAGCAAAGACAGTAAAATCACAGACCACAGTGAGAACATTCACAGAGGCACTACGCACTGACAGCTAAGAGAGTACAATCACAGAGACCACGGTGAGAACATTCACAGAGGCACTATGCACTGACAGCAAAGAGAGTACAATCACAGAGACCACAGCTCCACCGGACGACGAGGCTCCAGCAGTGACGGCGGCTCCTTCGGACATTGTAGTTCTCAACGAACAAATGGCTGCCATGCAGCAACAATTCCAATCAATTAGTGATGTAGTGATAGGTATGGCCACCACAGCTGTGGCGCCACCTACTTCGTGCGATGTGACACGCCAACTGAGACGTCACGCTGCTGATGCTGGATCTGCAGCTACGGCTGTCTTGGACTGTGTGGACAATGTACGTCGGTAATGCAATAGTTTTCGTCTGTTCCTCTAAGCAGTTTGGTTGAGCCAAACCTTAAGGCAAAAATTTGGGCAAAACAATTCCTGGAGGTTGAATGGCTAGCGGCAGAGTCTACCCCCCCCCAAACATTGTTCATGCTTGATGCTCAGACAAGTAAGTCAGTATTTATGGGAAATGGGTGTACTTAGTTCAAGTATCCTCTATTTAGGATTTTTGGAACATGAACAATGACCTTAATGCACTGCCAATGGAGAATAGGTGGCGGATGTGAATCTAAACTCATGATGACTGATTAGTCAGTTTAATCCTTTCGGATAAAAAATTAACTTAAGCAGGGCATTGCAAAACTGTGGTGCAGCCCGCAGTGCCTCTACTGCTGACCACCTCACACCTCCACAATCCTCATGATGTGTAAGATAGTAGTCGAGGTTAGGGACCAGCTAACAAAGAAGATCACAAACATCGAACAATGGACAGATGCCTTCCTCCTTTACATTGCAATCTCTCTCGAACGCCATCCCGCAGATACGCCTGACATCCTTAAATATTTGCAAATTATCCGCACCATGTCAGCCAATGCCCATAGCAAGCTCTTCATGTCATATGACCGCAATTTCTGCAAGTTGCGGGCTCGCAATTCCATGCCATGGTGTAATATTCACCAGGAACTGTTTCACCCTGTCACGTGTGAAGCGAACAAGGCTGAGCCAAAGAAGGGGGTTCCTTTTGAAGAGTCAGCCCTTTCATCAGCCTTTTCAGAGAACACAGTCCTTTCCCGCGGGATACTGCTACGCCTTCTGTGCCACAGGGCGCTGCAGAAATGCGGCGTGCACCTACTCCCACATGTGCCCAACACATGCCCCATCAACAGACATGTTAAGTCACCCGGTTTCGCCGGGAGACTCCCGGTTTTGAGCTACATCTGGTCTCCCGGCAGGAGACGTAAATCTCCCGGTTTTTAACGAAAACCAACAAAAAAATTGAACTTTATCAAGCTTGGTGTGGAATAATGTTTTATTTTTGTCTCGCATTTTTTCTGGGTCAACAAAAACTGTCCAAACTGTGTCTGCTATAGCTCATGTGTTCTTGTTTGCCGCATAATCACGACCGGTACAACGAATAGTGCAGCTAATTAGGTCATCGAGTCAAAACAAACATGTCTGGACTCACAGCCTTACTCAAGTTGTGATTGGCTGCTTTTACCCACGTGTCCGCCATATTTGATAAAAGATGTTTGTTGCGTGGAAACAATCATTACAATGGCGAAGCGTTTATGTGAGTCACCAGGCAGTAGTTCAGCGAAAAAGAAGAAATATTCAGCGAAGTACAAGACATAGTCGGAGACAGATCTTCAATTTGCGTGTCGCAGCTACAAGGGACCGACGTTCGGGTATTGTCGCGTGTGCAATTCGCACATTAACGTGTCGTATGGGGGGAAACACGAACTTGTGCGGCACGCAAGTACGCCCGGCCGTGTCGCACTGGCGATCATTTTGCGTGAGTTCGAAGACGGCGGAGCTATCGATAAACATGTTGTCTGCGGAAGTTAAGTTTGCGCAATTTGTTGCAGAACACAACCTGTCCTTTGCCGTCGCCGATCACTTCACCAAACTGACGAAGCAGTTGTTCCCTGACAGCGTGATTGCGGGGAGGTTTTCATCAGGACGCATGAAGACGACGATGATTGTGAAGAAGGCACTTGCACCCCATCTTGATGCCTATGTCGTGAAGCTTTCTCAGAACAGTCAGACGAAAGCAACAACCAGGGTAAGGAGAAGTCTGGTCATACTTGTGAAGGTGTTCGATGCGAAGACTGACCATGCAGCAACACGGTTTCTCGACATCCCCATTTGCAATATCGGAACGGGAGAAAACATCTTCAATGCAATTGATGACTGTTTGAGGTATTTATTTATTTGAGTTATCATATACGACCTTTGGAATTAATTGAGAATTTATGACAATCTGAATTGTTGTCTTTTGTTAACTGTTAATTTGGCGAATAATCAGGGACATTAAATAGAATGGAAACGTTGGTTTAAATTGATACAAAAATTGCATTGCTGATAAATGTTTTATTAGTTAATAATAAGCCTATTGGGTATCTGACCTATCTATTTCACATTTATTGTATTCCTGTTCATTACTATTTTATAATCTCTGAAATAGTGAACTAGTAGAGACGTGAAAACAGAATGAAACCGTTTGTTTAAAATTTATATAACAGATTGCATTGCTGATAAATTTATTATTAGTTCTTTTAGCATGAATAGAAAGTAACACATTCCAATCATCATAGTGATTATACAGTTTCACAAATGCAGTCCCATCATCATCTGCTGGGATGGCAAAGGCACAGTTGATATATAATCCTTATCTATATACATGTAATTCCTTTCTAATGACGTTTGTCTAAAAGTAGCAATTCTTGCAAATGAAACTGCATATTAATTTACTTAACTTTATAATAATTATGAAATTTTAATAGTAAGCAAAAATATGGTTATGTTAGTGTTAACCCATTTTATCCGGAATACGATTCTAGTCGCAGTTACCCTTTTTATCCAGAATACGATTCTAGTCATAGTTCGTCATTGCGGGGGAAATCCCGGCTATTAGCATATCGCAGTCCTATTGGAAGGTCCATATATAGATAGGCCACCATCTTGGCTTTCATTGGATAGCAGTGTGGAAGCCCAAATCGATTGGTGAGCCAAGTGAGCATCCCGTGCAAAGTTTCCGAATTTCTGAGACAAAGAAAAGATGGCGGAGAATGATGTTAGCGATGGAAGTGATTTTGAGGATAAAAACGACACTGTGCTCGATTCTATTGGCCCAGGGGAGGCAGAAGATCCCATCGATCGAGTGGTGGGCTGTGACATGCTTGTCAATGTAATGTTTGATGACGACTTGTTGGGCTTCGATGCGGCCTGGGTCGAAAACAGTGCCAATTTTCGCCTAGTGCATGAACCGGTGTTCCGACTGATACCGGGCTCGCAAGTACAGCACCCACCAGAGGCGAGAGTTATCGAGTACTTCGACTTCTACTTCAATGATATTATGTGGGAGAGAATAGTAGAAAAAACCAACCACTACCCGAGCAGCAACATGCTGCCAACACGCCGCTGGCAACTGCCCCTCGATGAGACCCGGTCACAGTCCCAGTGATGAAAGCATTCATCAGACTAACGGTTTCGATGGGGATTTTGCGGCTGCCCATAGACACGACTGCTGGCGGAAGATCAAGTGGTTATATGAAACTCGATTCTCCAGGTGATGTCGCGAGATCGTTTTGACTCCATATGGCAATATTTCCACCTGCAAGATAACACTGTGCAGTCTTCCGAGTCGGACGCCCTTTGGAAGCTACGGTGGAACATCGACCATCTCATCAGAGCTTTCAAGGATGTCTACATTCCGGACGAACATGTCATCACTGACGAGTCATGTGGAAATTCAAGGGAAGGTTGGCATTGTGACAGTACCTGCCATCGAAGCCCATATGGAGGGTAAAGGTGTGGTCGCTCTGTGAGAGTAGCACTGGGTATACCTGGAACACAGGCAGTGTTGTTGTACACAGGCAGTGTTGATGTTGTGCTGGCCAGCAAGAGCATGGTCTGTTGTACGGTCTTGTCATGCAGCTGAGAGGACCTGCAGGGCGGCTACATGAAGGTAATGATGGACAACTTCTACACCGGCGTAACCAGCCCTCCCCAGTGTAACATCTAGTTTGTGAATATTTATATGATATGGGCCCGCCCCCTGGCGGTGTCCTCCAGATGATGGAGGACCTTGGAACGGTCTCCAATATTGGTTATGGAACGGACGGTAGTTGCCCTGTATGCCGAAAGGTGTGCAAGGGCATTCGTGGTGTGAGCGCTCTGCTCACCCGGAGTCTTATCACTCGTATAAATCCGAGCGGGACACCGTGAGCACGGGAAAAACAAACTCGGGACAAACAAAATCAGGAAAAACAACCAGGGCACCCTGGTCCCAGGAGGAAACTACCACACTGGCTCTGTATGAGTCACGGTTAGTGCGCCGAGGTTGTCCGACTGGTAGGCAAAACCTGAATGAAGAGTTGGCACAACTCATGTCCGGTAGGACCTCCGAGGCGATTAAAAGCCATCGCAGGGCAGGACTTGGTGCACACGTACAAACAAATGGGGGGCGTACCTTTGCTACGTGAAATGCCGCGAGAGGTGGCAGAGGAGGCCCGTCACCTAATGAGTCTCAAGGATGGCGCCCCGGGGCCGGATAACCGTGGACGCAAAGACCTGAGGGAGCTTAGCTCCCGGAGCCTTCAAGCACTGTACTATGGTGTTGATTCCAAAAACGCCCGACGGGGCTGAGCCGAGAGACTTTCGCCTGATCTCGATGGGGTCTGTTCTCTGCAGGCTGTACCATAAAATATTGGGAGAACGTGTTGAAAGGCACTACCTTATCAGTGGTTCCCAAAAGGCTTTCCGGAAGGGGGATGGTTTGGCAGAGAATTCGTACATTCTCCAGAATGTGATCGCCGATCGCAAGGCTAGGTGTCAGCCTACAAACATTGCCTTTCTGGACGTATCCAAGGCATTAGACTCCGTGTCACATGACTCAATATTCCTCGCCGCGGCTTCGGCAAGAATTCCGCAGCCTCTAGTCGAGTATGTCCGCTCAGTTTATACCGGGTCGACCATGCGGTTGAGCGTCAAGGGCGAAATGAGCCAAGAGATATCAGTGCTCAGGGGAGTCAGGCAAGGGGACCTTTTATCTCCGGTGTTGTTCAATGCGTTGGTCGACCTTGCACTTCGACATATTGATCACGAGATAGGGGTCAGTGTAGGAACGGAAAACTTTCTTGCCTGGCTTTTGCCGATAACCTGGTATTGCTAGCGACTACTCCTAGGGGTCTGCAGACATAGTTCGAGGGAATCGAGCTGGCGCTGGACGAGTGTGGTTTAGACCTGAATGCTGCGAAATCGGCGACGATTCGCGTCGATGTTTTGGGGAAATCATAGCGTTGGGTATGTAATCCTACCGACTTTCTGCGTACTGCAGAGGGTCAAGTGGTGAAAGCTCTGAAGACCACGGAGGGTTACCGCTACCTGGGTAATCTGGTTGGAGCCACTGGCATAGTGGCCTCAACGGTCAAGGACTTGCAACGCGGAATAGCAGAGCTCTCGAGAGCTCCGTTGAAACCACAGCAGAGGTTGTTCATTCTGCGAACAAACTTGATACCAGGCTTGTATCATTCGGCGGTACTGGGTCGTTTATACAAGAAACCGTTGAAGTTCCTTGACCAGATTACTCGAGCTGCAACAAGCTGAGATTGCCTCACGACACGATACGCCTCTCGGCTATTTCCATGCTCACTCCGGCGATGGAGGTCTCGACGTCCCCCCTTTCCTGCTGACCTTGCCTCTCTTGAGAACCAAACGAATGGCAAGGCTGGTTGGTCTAGAGAGATCTGATAAGCAGAGCAGTGGCTGGACTGCCTGTCTTTGCGCGAGAGCTCAGCCGTTGGTCCGCGCCGCTAGCGGCCAATGGTGAGCATAAGAGACCGCACAGGGGTCAGGAAAGCGATGGGGGCCGGTTTACATATGTCTGTTGATGGACGCGGCCTCTCAGGCAGCCTTGGGACGGGCTTCGTGAACCGATGGATGGTGTCGGGGAATGCTCTGATGTCCGGGCACAGCTTCATAAACTGTGTCCGATTAAGTGCAATCTCCCGTACACCAAAGCTCGGGCCGCACGTGGCCGCCCTGATAAACCGGTAGCTTGCGATGCATGCCGGAGCCATGAGACTCTCGCGCACATCCTGCAAACGTGTCCTCGCATGAATCGTCACGATCGTGTAAATAAGTATCTCGCGGAGGTCCTGAAGAGGAAGGGCTTCTCCACGTGCTTGGAGCCCGCTATTCCCACCCCCGCGGGAATACGTTACCCAGACCTCGTGGTCTGGAAGAATGGTGTGTGTATGGTGCTTGACACAACCATTGTCTCTGATCACAAAAACCCAGACGACGCACATGAGCGCAAGGTCGTGTACTACGATCAGCCTGCGATAAGGGCTTGGTCCGAGGTAGTATCCGGGGTAGCTGCTGACGAGGTTAAATTCTCAGCGTGTGTGCTCACTTGGCAAGGACTTCCCTCCCAGCGCTCAGTGAGGGAACTCCAGACTCTCAGTGTCACTAAGTCCAGTTGGCAATTGCTTAGTGTTAGGACTCTGGAAGGTGGAGTCGAGTGCTATGCTCACTTCATGAGAGCAACTGAAGCTATCTGTAACCAGGTATGAAGGTGAGCCAGTTCGAGTCACAACTCGACTGGTCCAATTATATACTGCGAGGCCGTTCCACATTGTCTTGATCTCGGAGACATAAAATAAACTGAGATAATATGTATCTCGCATGTTACCATGTTCCCGACCGCGCGGGGGTCGGGGCGGGCACGCCTATGCAATCGATGTTACGGTCCACGTGACTCGGCTTTTCAGTCACTACCACGGGGTATGGGTTACCAAAACTGCCACAATCGCTAGTCCCTAGGATGCCCCCGGCGGCGTTTGGGGCAGTGGGTCTCTCGCATCTGTGATGATTAAACTGCTGCATCGCTAAGTCTGTATTTATCGGTAGCGTTAGGTCGGGTTCCCCCTGACTGTAACGCCGGCCTCAGGTATGGGTTTGATGTCTGAGTGCACGGCCTGTGTCCACCAAAACATGTGTGATTGGCAATAATTTGGTCCTGTATTAGAAACTGATCAAACTGATGGTCCGATCATTGCACGGAGGAGGTTAAAGGTAAAGGTCAAGTGCCGCTCCCTGGCTGATAGTAAGGGTAGCTGATGGCGCCCCCTAGCAGAAGGTCATGAACTAATACTGTCCAAATGTGTGCGTCTTATTTTTTTTTAAATAGGTCAAAGGTGTAAGGGGTCAAGTAGCGCCCCCCTGGTTCAAGGTCAATGAACAAGTGGTGCCATCTGACGAATATGTCATCAGTGAATTAATATTATTTCCGTCACCTGATGTACTCGGTGACTTCACTATTTTTTCTGCCAACTCGATACAATGTTACAATAAAATGGTGCTAAAAATACCATTCTTGTAACAATGTATCGCTGTGTCATTTTGTCTAGTTGTGATTGGTTGGAACTTTTCAGCACGCCCACGTGACTCTAACGACCACCTCTAAACGTATATAAGACGGCCGTTTTTTTAAGGCTGTTATTCATTCTCCGATATCGACATCGACATGGCTAACGTTACGAGAACAGGTTGATCCTTCGCAGACACCGTCAGGGGTCCCGTTCGCCAACATAATTTGACAACAGCTGGGTTAAAACCCATTCCAACCAAGGATAAGGCGTTTCCTCCGTTGGGACCACCACCAGAACTTCACCAGGGGACTCTAACCATAGCTTCGGAAACTGCGAACAACACCCAGAAGCCTCTGATAATGTCAAACCAAGGGAGTAATAACAGTGGACTAGCACCTTTTACTCCTGCAGCGTTTTCCAGATGCAAAAGCTATTCTTACATATAAAGGGAGGCAGATCTTCAAGAGGGTACACTCCTGAATACCCATTCCCATTCACGACAACTTTCTCTTCATGTTCACAAAAACCACATCCAAATGCTCCATTATATGGTGTCATAAACTGGCGCCTCACAACATATTACAATTTAAAAGACATAAAATGTATACAATAAGACAAATACTAGTGTTTAAAAAAAATTAAAATATGTATAGGTATATAAATAAATAAAATTAGTACGGTATTAAATAGTGTAGCACTATTAAATAAATAAATAAATTACGTATTACCAGGTAGTCATAAAAACACATAATAACCGGTCTAGTGTATAATTACATTGCAATGATACTGATAAATGACGGTATAGGTATAATTATTATTAGTAATAAATAGTTTAGTATATGTTAAAACTGTAAAATAATAATAATAGTTACGTAACAATAATGCCAATAAATAAGTGTATAATTCTGTATTGATAATATTACCAAATAATCTAGAAAAAATAATAATATTCATGTCAAATGACACTAATATGCAATATGTCTTCAGTAGCTGGTGAGATTGTCACAAGCCTTAATGACCGTTGATAAATTGTTCAATAGGGACGCTGCAGCGACAGCGGACGAACCGTCTCCAGCTTTGGTACAGTGTTGGGTGGAACAGCAGAACCCAGTGTGTTGGGTGGACGTGGATTTTTAATTTTTAATGTCTTTTTGCTTTTATGTTCATAATAAAATAATGCTTTTCATTATGTGGTGTTTGTATAATCATTTACTTGTATATTTGTATTCTAGCTAGTTATTGACAATAACTATAGCATCTGATGTAGCCAACTGTAATTTTACATACAAAAGTCATTATTCTAATGTTTATAAATTTGTATGGGCCTACTACAAAAATCACACATTGCTGATTTATTACCTGATAATCTCTCCCATCTTTTTTGCATTTTATTCTGGAGATAATTATCTAAAATATCAGAATAAATTGCTCGTTGACAAATTGCTTCCTTTGTGGAGTAAAAGTCAGTTGAAGCAAAATAATGACAACGAGCAATTTCAACTGATTTTATTGGCACATCTTTCACACACTGTCGTTTATAGTAATATCAAGATCACAAAGTTAACTACATCACTGCAAAGCTTCTTTTAGCTTCTTTACAATGATGCATCATATTTGAAAATTGGTTGAGAAATAATGAACTTAGTCATTTCAACAAAGGCACTATTGTTTTCTGAGGCTGAAACAGGATTTCTTGGATTTCTTCAGGAACTGGCTGCAGCTCATCTGCAGTAGCTTCAGGATAAAATGGATTAATGGTGGACAGTGGACTCGATGATGTGATGAAATATTCCTTTGGCAGTGTTAAACATTATGCTAAGTGGAAAAGAAGTATCCACAGATTTTTATGGTCTGTAACTGAGGAGCTTCTTCATTCAGACTTGACGCAAGCAAACACAGGAAGATCTGATGAAGAGTCGAATGCGGCAAAGAGCTCGACCACGAAGCTATGGGTGGAGAACCTGGTAAAGCCGGTATTCATCATAGGAACGTAAAATAGCACTGTACCGACAGTGGACAAGTTTCTACTGCCAACAAGAACGATGACTAAATTTTGGTACTCCCTTTAAAACAGCAGTTAAAAATCATATTTGAGACCATTAATATTCACGAGGGTTTTGAAAGAGATCATTACCAGGATGGCGTTCTCGACACCATTAGAAGTACGCTTTCAAGAGTTCATTCAAAGTGGGGATAACATTTCTGTAACATGTCATAACCATTTGTGGATGAAATGATTTCTGTGAGTTTGTCACCAGAGATGACACGCTGTTTACTGTTCTGTGGACTCTGAAGATGAATGCATCCCACTTCAGCTGCAGACCGGCAGTAGATATCACCACCATCTTCCGCACAATGTTCCCGGACAACTGCATCCCATTTTTTGTGTGGTGAGTGGCAAGGCAAAGGCAAGCTATATTACGCATTTTGGATTCATGGTGCATTCATGCATGGTGTTGATGGCAGCAAGAGGGAAGCAAGCGCGACATTACTGATGAGATCGGTTCATTAGCTATTCAACAAACACCTGCGCATTGTGAGGATTATACCCAAGTGACTGGTAGCAGTGTCATTGGGTACAACTTTTGTAATACTCATTGGCTTGAAAATGTGCCAGTAGCAGAAATAATCGTCCTTTCAAGATGCGGGTGTGTCATATGTGGGAAAATTGGATGATACACGGCGAACCATCACTGACACCCGCTGGTCACCGTCGTGCGCCGTCGAAGGAAGTTCTTGTGAAGTGGCTCGTGGAGGCGTGGAGTACGATTCCCTCTGCGATGGTAGAGCATAGTTTCAAGAAGTGCGGGATATCGAACAAACTTGACGGCACGGAGGACGACGTGTTGTTTGAAGACGTGATCCAAGGGAAAGCGGCCGATTCCGACTCCAATTCCGACTCTGATTCGGACGACGCGTGTCTGTGGGACGATGCTGCTGTGCCAGTGCCCGCCGCCTTCCTAGACAGCGACGACGACAGTGTCTTTGACTTTGAAGGATTTTAAATTGTCGGATAAGTCGAATGTTTGCTCCATGCAAAGGGTAATGTACCTGATTATGTTGATTGTTGTCATTAAAATGTTTTGCTAATACGTTCGACGTCGTTGTTTTTCACTTGTAATATGCCGTTATTTATCTCAATAATATCCGTGACTATTGACGACTCAGTTAAAAAAATCAATACATTTTCGGCAAATTACTGTATTTAAAGCCGCACCCCAACTTTTTTTCCGTCATCATTTCGGCTACACACTACTGTATTAGTAGCCGCGGCTAGTAATACAGGATTTACGGTAGTGTTGACTTAGTTACTGGAGTATTTTGCATGCTTTGCAAATAACTATTTATGCCAATGTTAACAGACTAAAATGAATGACATAACATTGGTTAAAATGACATAATTTACGGTAATTCGATAACATAACTGACTCATACAAGTCCTTTGCCTTTCAGAAGCATGCATCACCAGCATGAATAAAGTTCTGGGGGTGATGGTCAGCAATGGAAGGCTGGACATATCACTATGCGATGACAACACTGCCCAGTTCAGGGACTTCCTATTCGGTGTGACCAGCAGCTCTATCGAAGGGCCATTAATGTGATGTGGGTTTATCCCGAGCGTTTCTCACAGTTCGTACCCAGGTTGGCGGCACGCATACGCTGATGAATTTCATCGGTTGTGTGGGACCATTAATGGCTGACAGTGGACTTGGATGATATGATGTAATATTCCTTTGACGATGTTAAACGTTTAAGAAAGAAGTTTCCACAGAATGTTATGGCCTTGAGACTTGTAACTGAGGAGCTTCTTCATTCAGACTTGGCACAAGCAAACACAGGAAGATGTGATGAAGAGTCTTGAGTCGAATGTGGCAAAGAGCTCGACCACGAAGCTATGGGTGGAGAACCTGGTAAAGCCGGTATTCATCATGGGAACGTAACACAGCACTGTACCAAATGTGGACCTGTTTCTACTACCAACAAGATTGATGACTACTTTTTGGTACTCCCTTTAAAAGAACAGCTAAAATCCATGTTTGAGACCATTAACATGCAAGGGGATTTTGAAAGAGATCATTGCCAGGATGGCGTTCTCAACATCATTAGAAGTGGTTTGGTGTATGGAGAGGCATGCTTTCAAGAGTTCATTCAAAGTAAATAATAACATTTCCTTAACATGTCATTGTGATGGTGCTCCAGTTTTTAGTTCATCAAGCTTTTCCATTTGGCTTATTTTATATAGGATAAATGAGTTAACAGACTCGAGAAAGAGTGAAAACATCGTCCTTCACACACTGTGGTTTGGAAAGAAAAAAAACCAGACCAGACACCTTTCTTAATCCATTTGTGGATGAAATGATTTGCCTGCATAGTGAAGGCTTTACCTGGCAATTGGATGAGCATGTTTGAGTCACAACGGTTCAGTTTATGACACAGTATAATGGAGCATTTGGATATAGTTTTTGTGAACATGAAGGGAAAACTGTTGTGCATGGGAATGGGCATTCACGGGGGTTCCCTCTTGAAGAAGATCTGCCTCCCCTTTAAATTGAACGGGGCAGCCAAAGTAATGGCCAATACAAAAGTCGTCTCCCTAAGATCATCACCAGGATGGCGTTCTCGACAACATTAGAAGTGGCTTGATGTATGGAGAGGCACGCTTTCAAGAGTTCATTCAAAGTGGGGATGTCATTGTGATGGTGTTCCAGTTTTTAGGTCTTCAGGCTTTTCCATTTGGCCTATTTTATATACGATAAATGAGTTACCAGACTCAAGAAAGAGTGAAAACATCGCCCTTCGCACACTGTGGTTTGGAAAGAAAAAAACCAGACCAGACACCTTTCTTAAACCATTTGTGGATGAAATGATTTGCCTGCATGGTGAAGACTTTAACTGGCAATTGGATGAGCATGTTTGAGTCACAAAGGTTGTTACCACGCTAGTAGTTGCAGATGGTGTCGCCCGCCCAATGGTTCAGTTTATGACACCGTATAATGGAGCATTTGGATGTGGTTTTTGTGAACCTGAAGGGAAAGTTGTTGTGCATGGGAATGGGCATTCACGAGTGTACCCTCTTGAAGAAGATCTGCCTCCCCTTTAAATTGAACGGGGCAGCCAAAGTAATGGCCAATACAAAAGTCGTCAACTAGGACCAACATGCCATTCATTACAGTGTTTGCATATATATGTCTTATCACCAAATTAGGATGTCTTGCATGATGATTTTCATGCAATAAAAACGTATGATATCATATATATATAACATGTATGATCAACAGATATACCCATGTATTCGTTGTACTATTTCCTACAGAATTCTATATAAAACATCGTATGGAATATTCTGTCAATATTTCTTAAAACAATAAAATATAGAATATTCTAGTCAGAAAAATGCGATTCAAATTGAATGGGTGCATAGAACGGAAGTATCAAACTCATCAGGCTGACTGAAGACCATCGTCATGAAGTTTAAATCATACAAGGACCGTGACACCAGCAGAAACTGCATGGCATCTTCGTCAACGAAGATCTATCACACCGCGCGATGGAGAGGCGGAAAGAACTGATGCCAAAGCTGAGAGAAGCAAGACCGAATGGCAAGAAGGCGTACTTAGTGTACGATTGACTCGTAATCAATTGCACAATTAAAGAAGATGGCAAGATGAAGAAAGCCCAATGCCTACAATGTGTAGGCACTTGTGAGTGTAAAGGTTGACCGATTAAGGACTCATCTTAGCAAATGTGTGATTAAACAGGTAAAGTTGGAGAAGAACTGGCAGTCTTGCAATGAGACTGCTAATTCTGCCTGCAAGTTCTGCATCAATCGAGAGGATATCCTCAAACTTCAGCATGCTACAAACAAAACTACGAAACCGGCTGACACTCGCAAAAAGTGCAAAACTATGCATTTCGTGGCAGGAATGAGTTGGATGTGTACGAGCGACGACAGACGAAAAGGAGATGAAATACTAGCATTTCATTCTTTTCCTCAGGATGTGATGTTAACGAAGAAATGGATTATTGCCATACGCCATGTCATGGTGTTGTTTATCTAAAGAAATATAATTTGATCCTCTTAAATTTTTACGATTTAAATTAGGCCTACCTTATAAATGATTGATTTGGGAGTGACACTTGGAATCCACTTAATTTTTTACATGCTTTAAATGTTATTAAATTATAACAATATTTTTAGGTCGAACATATGACCGGAAAACCCAGCTGGGCCCGCACTCACTCAAAGCAAGACGCAGGTGCATCGTTCGTGAAGGGATGCACGAACTTCCGCCGTGACACGATCATCAAGCACACCAAGTCCAAAATGCACTTGAGGGCGGCTGGTTCACATGTGGTGGAGGTGGCGAAAGTCGGGTCAACCCCTGCTTCGACAGGTTATGTCGCATGTTTCGTACATGCCATGCCCTGGCGAAGCATGCTCGGCCATACACAGACTACGTGTGGCTCTGCAATGTTGACAAGAGGAAGGGGCTTGATGCCGGGACAGCCTACCGCAATGACAAGCAGGCCAGACTATTCACACACCACATCGCGGAAGTTGCCCGGGAACGGATTCGTGACGATGTGGCGACTGCGAAATTCCTTTCACTAATTTCAGATGGTTCGACCGACTTAGCTGCCCTGGAAGCCGAGATGATATACATTCGCCAGGCCCATCGCAGGACAATTTCGGTTAACTTTGCTGGGTATGTAAACGTGGAGAGAGCAAACGCCCCAGGGATTCTGGATGCCATTACGACAGCCATGTCCACACTTGGCCTGACGACTGACAGCGGCGGATTGGCAGCAGAAGCTTGTTGGCTTCGGAAGTGATGGTTGGAGAGAACAACAGCGCTGTAGTTCTCCACACTGAATGGAGCTGGCGTACGAAGATGCCATGCGGAAGCAGCCACTCCATTCGAAGGTGGAAGGACTGATGTCCAGCCTCTGCTGGTTTTACAAGAAATCGCCACTGAATTGCTCAATGCTGCTGAGAACCAACAAGATGTTGAGGCACGTCAGTGGGTCTCGACAATATCATCCGAGGATACGAGGGTATCACCACACATCTGGCGCAGGTAAATAACATGCAAAACAACTTGATTATTATCACTTCTAGAATATTCATCATCAGTATGGGACCCCCACACCCAGATCCTTATCAACCACATTTAAATGGTCCTACCACACGCAGCCCGTTTTTGTCTTAACGACTATACATCTAGAGAAGCGGGCTGTGTTTCAGAAATGCTAAAACAATTACACCTACAACAACTAATAATCAGACACCATATTCCACAAAGCCATCTACATGAATAATAACCCAACAAGCATGCGAAACCAACCCTACCTTGATAACTAAGGCGTGACTTTGGTCTAGCGCTTCTGACCCACTTTAGAGGAACCAACCATACTACAATTAACTTTGGAGGTGACCATGTAGGTATTTAAAGGCGTGGATGATGTTTGAGGACCATTCCCTCAATGTGTTAGATCATGATGGCTCTTCAGGTGCATGTATATGCTGATTCAATGTTTAAGTATTTACCATATTCTGTGCACACCAATCTTGGTTGTGTAGAATTCCACCCCTGTATCAAATGAGGGGCCTCAATAACAGCATTGAGCAATGACATTTGCTCGGATAATTGCATCGAGGGCCAACCACATGCTGTGGTAGTACATGATGGAACAAACAGTTTGGCCAACTATGTGTTTGACGAAGGAGTGAGACAACACTGGGAAGCAATAGTTGATCAGTATGTCCGACTTGCCGAGAAGTTTCTTGATCTGTATGGTAATGATACGCAAATTGTCATGTCAGGCGTTCTTCCACGAATAGACTGGTAAGTGTTCCATGTCAAATAAGAATGAAATGTATTTTTATTTGTAACTTTGTCACTTGTAGGTGCGTTCATGCACAGGTTATTTAAGCACTGTATGCATACATATGACATATACATTGTCTGTCAACGGACGTCTGTGTTGGGAGATATCAATATGGATCTGATGTAACTCATGAAAGGCACACAATACACACTACACACTGACTTCATCTTGCTGGGACTCGATCAACTGATATGCGAGGTTATATGCTCAGAATCGAAATCGTGTCTCGACCATGTGTACGTAAACAACCATAGTAACATCTTCCATTGCGTCCAGCAGCCTGTTGGATCACTGGCCACTGACTGTCATTCGGAAACATAACGGGTCTTTTGGCAAGACAAATGTACACAAAACGATTCAGTATCATGATTTTAATCACTTTGATGTACATATCTTTTAGAGAAACTAACAAATGTGCCATGGTCTCTGATCGACATGACGGACGACGTTGAAGTAAAGTTGGACTTGTTTGAACAAATGTACGTATCTGTGTTGAATGAACACACCGCGATTATAGTCAAACGTGTAAAAACATTTAAGCAACCTCCCTGGTTTAATGTCGATCTGGCTAAATCTATAGCTGCCAGAGATCGACTGTTTGACTGCCAAAACACCCAAGTGGCCCTTGTACATTGGCAATGTATAGCAAAGCGAGATTTCTACTTAAATTCACTTGAACAACAATCACCAAATCCACATGTGATATGCAATCATATCAAATCATCTTTGGCTATGAGTGCGGTTCAACCAAGATAAACCAACCAGAACCTTCAGCCACAACCCCACGCAAAAATGATGGCTGATCAATTCAATGAAATACGCCTCAACTCTCAGTCTTTGGTCAACCTACTGACATTGAGGTTTGGACCAACTGAGTCTGTGCCATCGCTGAGCTCCACTTTCCATGCACACATGCAGCTGGACAGTGAAACCCTGAGTGATTACAGCAGGGTCCTCATGCGACTGTGTAGACGCATGAGGACTAGGACTGCAGAGGATGCGCTGGTGCTCCTCAGAGATAATGCTCTGAGATCCCTGCAGCATCGTCACACACACAGGACATGCCATAGCAAGGACACAAGAAGGACATCATCAAGAAGCTACCTGAGCCTCGACAGCTTGGTGACACAGCTCGCAGAGCAGGACAATTTACATTTCCTTGTGACTTCACATGATGGGATTTCCACTTGTCTCTTTATTTGGCATCATCGAACCTGTCACGTATGGTGCATCACACAGCACAGGTTGACACTGTTGTTTGGGACAAGTGTGAAAGTGTGCCTCAAATCCCGCCTCAATATCACAGACATGAAACACCTTGAACAACATCACATCCTAACTGACCACCAACATGGTTTTCGTGCAAAAAGATCAACAGAAACTCAATTAATTCAAACTGTCCATGACATAAGCAAATATCTAGATGAAAAGAAATCTGTAGACATGGCCATTCTAGACTTCACTAAAGCATTCGACAAAGTTCCACATAAAAGACTAATCCACAAACTAAAATACTATGGCATCACAGGCCCAATATCGTCATGGATCGAATGCTTCCTTGCAGAAAGAACTCAACAGGTTGTAATAAATGGATCAGCATCCAAACCAATTCAAGTCACCTCAGGGGTACCACAGGGAACCGTACTGGGGCCCCTACTTTTCTTACTTTACATAAATGACATTTCCCTCCTCCAAAATGATCTAATCAAACTTGAGGAATGGCAAAACACCTGGCTTATGAAATTCAATCCCACCAAATGCTTCATAATGACATTAGCCTCAAGAAAACCGCCACCAAATATTTACACCTTCTGTGGCCAACAACTTAAATCTGTTCAATCACATTGTTATCTTGGCGTACAACTATCAAATACATTAAATTGGGCAGCACAATGCAACTCAGTTGCTAGGAAAGCACAACAGACTCTAGGAGTCATTAGGAGAAATCTAAATAAATGCCCAACCCACATTAAGTCAATAGCCTACACAACCCTTGTCCGATCAATACTTGAATATGCGTCAGCATCATGGGATCCACACTGCCTAAAACATATTAAAACCTTAGAAAGAATCCAAAGACAAGCTGCCAGATTTTGTACACAAAACTATTCTAGAGAACCAGGAACAGTAACCCAACTTCTTAAAGACCTCTAGTGGGACCCCTCCAAACAAGAAGAAAAATTTAAACACAGCATAATATACAAAATGGAACATTTACCTTATACATATCCCGCTAGATCACTATATCCAACACAACACTAGATCCTCACGTAAACATGAGTCAGTTCTTGCAAATTAGATACTCTGCAAACATATTTGGAAACAACTTCTTCCCAACAACAATTAAAGAATGGAATTCTCTCCCCCAAACACTGTCTCAAGTAAATCACTAAAATCATTTCAAAATAGTTTAATCCAACATTTTAACAATTAAGTCAGATGACCCACCATGCGCACTGGCGTGATGTGTCCCTAGGACATTTTGCCAGTTACAGATACAGACATTATCAAATGTGTTAAAACACGGCATAATTCCTTTTTAGGATTTGATATAGGGGTCTATGACCAAATAATCAGTGACATCATTAAAAAAAGTTAGGACAGGAATATTTTGCTGATAAAGATAAACTATTTCTAGTGGAGTGCTACAGTGTACTGGAACATGTTGAAGCGCGGCCACACCTCAGCGTACGGGATCGGATGTGTTATAGACACAGAGACAGGACTTGTCCTTGACCTGGCTGTGCTGTCATCGTACTGCCAGGCTTGTTCGTGCGCCGAGGCACGTTGCGGGGGTCAAGACACAGCCCAGTTTCAGACATGGCTGGCTCATCACACCGACTGCAACGGAACTACCATGGCCCATCTGGATCTGGTGGCATGGAGGTAGCCGCTGCCAAGATGTTGTGGGACCGCTCTCTTGACCGCGGATTTCGTTACACCACCATGGTGTCGGATGGCGACTCGAGGACGTTCAAGAGGCTGACCGAAATGAAGGTGTACGGTGATGACGTGAAGATAACGAAGGAAGAATGCATCAACCATGTCGCCAAGAGGATGGGGACGGCGTTGAGGAAGCTGGCAACACAAACTAAGAAGACGGGTGTAACACTTGGGGGGCATGGCGATGGCAAGTTGACAAAGGGTACAATCAAACAGCTGACTATATACTACAACAACGCAATCCGAGCCAACCATGACAACTTGGATGGCATGGTGAATGCAGTCATGGCATCGTTCTACCATGTCTCATTTTTTCAAAAAGCCCTGGCTGTAGGGAAACAGCCAGGGGACCACAAAACCAACATGACACATCGGCTGTCCCCAGAAGTTGCCGCCCACATCAAGGACGTATACGTCCGCCTGAGTGACCACGATCTCCTGAGCCACTGTTTGCGGAGCGTCACACAGAATCCCAACGAGTCTCTTCACGCCAAGATATGGGCCAAATGTCCCCCAAGACTGGCTTCGTAGGTTTGCAGTGAGTGTTGCTGGCAACCTGCCTCGCCGTGGCAGAATACAACAGCGGAGTGAAGGAGACGACAGAACAGCCGTATGGTGCAATGGGGATGACGGCTGGACCACACCTCGCTGCAGGCGAGAAGGCGGACCGAGGGACTCAGGCAGTCCCTGCGCCAGACCGAGTCACGAACAAAGGAAGCCAGGCGTGCACGCAGACTGTATGTTAGACAAGCTGCAGGCACTATTGCACCTGACTATGCATCAGGTGCTTTCTTGGATGCCAATGGACACTGACCCTAGACACTGTGTGGACACTGTGCTTTTGAATATGTTTTTTTTCAGTTTAGTTAGACATTTTGTAAATTTTCTTATAATAAATGCTTTTTTCAGATGTATATGAACTGTGTGCTTGGAACTTTATACATGATGATAATATACAAGGAGTGGCATCAACAAGAAAATGTCTAGTATGTGCTACTAGTAGTAAGTACATAAACTAGGTATCACGCTTTTGTCTAGGTATCACGTTTATCTAGCATATGTATTATTAGCTACATTTACATATTACTTTTATTTTTTATATATTTCAGATATATATATTTTATATATATATATATATATATATATATATATATATATATATATATATATATATATATGTTTTATATATGTATATATAATATATTATTTTGTGTGGATTTAAATTTTGAAACTCACGTCGACGAGTGTCAGAAAAACCACGAGGGATCTACCGCGGCTATGGAGCCACAGAGCATGCTCAAAATCTTTCGCTGCAGTCAAGCAAAGCATGGGCTTGTGTATGAAGGATATTTGTGAGATGGCGATTCAAAGAGTTTTCACATTTCGCGAATGCTGATCCTCCCGTTTACCGTGACACTGAGATCAAGAAGCTGGAATGTTGTGGTCATGTCCAGAAGAGGACGGGGAAGCGTCTCATCGCAAAAGTGAATGAACTGAAGGGAAAGCAGTTCAAAGAAGAAAACTTTATGCCTAGACAAGTGGCTATCCCTAAGTAAATGAAGCTATCATTTTTGTAGCCACTTGTTCACTGGCAGCAATCGATTAATGTTTTAATGAGTTGGGATTTAGTAAAACATGACATCTAAGCGGACTCATGCCAGGTCACTAGAAGACTACACTGCCGTGTACACCGAACTGTTGGAGTGCAGTTTGGAGTCAGTCATCTGCTATTTCAACAACAACTGGCATTCTTCCAAACACAAGTGGGACGACAAACAACCGCATTGAAAGCACAAACGCCAAGGTGAAGAGTGTGTGTACCAAATATGCGACGCTGGAGAAATTCTTCACAAATTTCATTGCAGTGCAGGCTGTGTGGGAGAGAGGAGCCACCACATACTGATGTCACTGATCACAAAGACAATGAGCAGTGATGACACGACACAGCTTGTCAACAGATGCCTGACCCCTCCGCTGCTGCATTCGTCAGGAAGCTGCAAGCCAATCATAGCTTTGGGTGGGGAACCGACATCCCACACCTGCATACAATGCAGCTTACCCCACGTGCCCCCCAAAACAACGCCCGCCCCCCACCGAATCATGTCCTATCAAGCCAGCGTCCAGGCCCAGTGACGGTAGATGGCAGGGCAATTTGCAAAATGTTCAACACAAGCAGGGGTTGTAGTTATGTTGATTGCAAATTTATACATGCCTGCTCATTCAAGGGGTGCACTCAAGCACACCCTGCCATGTCACATTATCAGGGACCAGGTCAAGGGTACAACTATCCTAAATAGGATATTCCGGTAGTGAGTCCTAACCCAGGACTAAATCTTGGGGTATGGCGGACAGAGTTAGCAGATGACCCAGAGAATTTGTTTTTAACTGGGCTGGGAAATGGGTTTAACATTGTTGACAGTGATGTCCAGGTTGCACCGGTCGAGGTGGAAAACCAGCCGCCGCCAGGCCAGGATCTCCATATTACCCAGCAATCATGCAACAAGTTATCCACGAAATTTCTGAGGGAAATTACGTCGTGTGCGACAGCAAACCAGATTTTATAAGCCCACTAGGGGCCATTCCAAAATCCACAGGCTCTATACGGCTGATTCACAATTGTAGCCGACCTTCGAGTTATTCCTTAAACGACTATGCAACTTTAGAATTCTCACAACGGTTTCAAACTATTGATGATGCCACCTCCCCGGTACAACCTGGCTATTACATGGCCAAAGTGAACTTGAAATCAGCTTACAGGTCCGTGTCAATAAGTAAAGAAAGTCAACCGTTTACTGGATTAAAATTTGTTCTTAATGGTCAAGTGGTATATCTGCGTGACACTGAGTCTGAGTTGCCCTTTGGTTCACAACTGGCACCTGGTATTTTTCACCACTTAAAACAGGCAGTCAAGCGGCTGATGGTTAGGCGGGGCTTTACTGCCGAGGTAGTGTACCTTGATGATTTTTTTCATTTGTGCACCCACCTTGAATGAATGTATGGTAGCAATGAATAATTTAGTGGTATTGTTGCAACATTTGGGTTTCTCTATCAATTGGGATAAAGTAATTGACCCAACTCGTTGTCTTACCGTCTTGGGTATTGAAATTGATGGCACATTGAAAAATCACGACCTACCACGTGATATGGTTACCATCAGGAAATAAGTCCATAAAGCTTTTACTCGTGAACTTACGGCCCCAGGTGGATAAGGGGCTAAAAGGTGCTGCCACCTAACGGAACCTGGGTAATCGAGATTGAACGCGGACGATAATAAAAGAACAACGTGGAGATGGAAACATGTGGTCGAAAACACCAACTTCCTACACAATTATTTTAGGATTACATTTTAAAACTATGCTGAATACATCTATTGTCAACATAAATCACATACCTGTGAAATTCAACGTCTTTTATAAAGTAAAATCTGTAAATTGTTGCATTCCCGAAGACAACACTCCCACCCCGCAATTGCTCCCACCACCAAGCCACAGAATTGTGGGTGCAGCCTAAAAGACGGACAGATAACGGGCGGATATGTCTTCTTAGTAAATAATTAATAGGTTCCCAACAGAGAACACGTGAATGGGAAGACGCGATGCGTTCAAGGTAACACTCCTAGCCTGCTCCTAGAATTGTACTAGAGCATGCCGCAAGAATATTGCTAGACAGAAAATTCCAATTTATTACAATTAGTCTTATCTGTAAGGACACTTCAGGAATGAAAATTCATGACGACCTAGCTAACCATTTTGAATTGTTTACATGCAAATGTAAAACTTTTTGACAACAAAATTTCAAAAAAATCAAAACAAAATTTAACAATATATGGAGACCTCTTTAATGTTTTTAATTGAAATAGTCCAATGTATGTTTCGCTGAAAAACGTAACCGTCTATATTAATTCGCACTCATTGCCAAGTTATCGAAGAAGGAATAGACCTACGATGTTATTGTTGTTTTTCAAGAAACGGCAGTTTTTGTATGGTTGAATCACAATGTCTTTTAAAAAGAGAATTTGCTAAATAAAACTTGATATTTGTCTGCCATTACACGGTGCAGAAACTCGCATGTCAATAGTCCTATCCTCTCTAGAAAATCTTTCAAAAGTAAGGGACATTAGCTCAAGTATGTCCACGAATCAAATCAAATCAACATCTTGTTGTAAACGGTGTTTGACGTCTGAGCTACGACAACACAACTATAAGTAAGTGTGATATACTTGCAGTTTCTTGTAGTCTTTCTTGCCCCACAGACGTATTACATAACCATCGGAATGACTGCTACTGCGACGGCCTAGTATGACGACGATTCCGCGGCGACGTTGCATCATAGGTCTTTATTCACAGTAACAGCACAATGTACAATGTTTGCAGCCCTTATATACCTAACAAAGGGGGCGTTCCGGGGCGTTGTCCCGACTAGCTAATCTGCAACTATTATGCTACCATGAGTGGGTCCTGGCCTACCACAATCTAAAAGGAATAGGGATCGATGTTGGCAGAAATATCAGCAAATGAAGTACGATCAAATTAAAATACAAAACTATTTCCAAAATGACTAAGACACTGGCTAATTTTTTTATTAAAAGCAATGAGTTCAGGGACGGTATGATGCTCTTTGGGTCTACAAAATCTAGAAAAGGAAAGTAAAATATTCCAAGACGAAAATCTTCTCTTCCCTGCAGAATTTCATGAGATTCAAGCCATTACACACGTACGTACGTACGTATGCACGCACGCACGCACGCACGCTGGATCTGGTGGCATGGAGGTAGCCGCTGCCAAGATGTTGTGGGACCGCTCTCTTGACCGCGGATTTCGTTACACCACCATGGTGTCGGATGGCGACTCGAGGACGTTCAAGAGGCTGACCGAAATGAAGGTGTACGGTGATGACGTGAAGATAACGAAGGAAGAATGCATCAACCATGTCGCCAAGAGGATGGGGACGGCGTTGAGGAAGCTGGCAACACAAACTAAGAAGACGGGTGTAACACTTGGGGGGCATGGCGATGGCAAGTTGACAAAGGGTACAATCAAACAGCTGACTATATACTACAACAACGCAATCCGAGCCAACCATGACAACTTGGATGGCATGGTGAATGCAGTCATGGCATCGTTCTACCATGTCTCATTTTTTCAAAAAGCCCTGGCTGTAGGGAAACAGCCAGGGGACCACAAAACCAACATGACACATCGGCTGTCCCCAGAAGTTGCCGCCCACATCAAGGACGTATACGTCCGCCTGAGTGACCACGATCTCCTGAGCCACTGTTTGCGGAGCGTCACACAGAATCCCAACGAGTCTCTTCACGCCAAGATATGGGCCAAATGTCCCCCAAGACTGGCTTCGTAGGTTTGCAGTGAGTGTTGCTGGCAACCTGCCTCGCCGTGGCAGAATACAACAGCGGAGTGAAGGAGACGACAGAACAGCCGTATGGTGCAATGGGGATGACGGCTGGACCACACCTCGCTGCAGGCGATGAAGGCGGACCAGAGGCGACTCAGGCAGTCCCTGCGCCAGACCGAGTCACGAACAAAGGAAGCCAGGCGTGCACGCAGACTGTATGTTAGACAAGCTGCAGGCACTATTGCACCTGACTATGCATCAGGTGCTTTCTTGGATGCCAATGGACACTGACCCTAGACACTGTGTGGACACTGTGCTTTTGAATATGTTTTTTTTCAGTTTAGTTAGACATTTTGTAAATTTTCTTATAATAAATGCTTTTTTCAGATGTATATGAACTGTGTGCTTGGAACTTTATACATGATGATAATATACAAGGAGTGGCATCAACAAGAAAATGTCTAGTATGTGCTACTAGTAGTAAGTACATAAACTAGGTATCACGCTTTTGTCTAGGTATCACGTTTATCTAGCATATGTATTATTAGCTACATTTACATATTACTTTTATTTTTCCATCACTGAATTACATGATATATATATTATATATATATATATATATATATATATATATATATATATATATATATATATATATATGTATATATATATGTATTGGTGATCATTGGAGATCAGCTACTTAGTTTTGTGTGGAGTTTGACACATGGTTTGAAACTCACGTCGACGAGTGTCAGAAAAACCACGAGGGATCTACCGCGGCTATGGAGCCACAGAGCATGCTCAAAATCTTTCGCTGCAGTCAAGCAAAGCATGGGCTTGTGTATGAAGGATATTTGTGAGATGGCGATTCAAAGAGTTTTCACATTTCGCGAATGCTGATCCTCCCGTTTACCGTGACACTGAGATCAAGAAGCTGGAATGTTGTGGTCATGTCCAGAAGAGGACGGGGAAGCGTCTCATCGCAAAAGTGAATGAACTGAAGGGAAAGCAGTTCAAAGAAGAAAACTTTATGCCTAGACAAGTGGCTATCCCTAAGTAAATGAAGCTATCATTTTTGTAGCCACTTGTTCACTGGCAGCAATCGATTAATGTTTTAATGAGTTGGGATTTAGTAAAACATGACATCTAAGCGGACTCATGCCAGGTCACTAGAAGACTACACTGCCGTGTACACCGAACTGTTGGAGTGCAGTTTGGAGTCAGTCATCTGCTATTTCAACAACAACTGGCATTCTTCCAAACACAAGTGGGACGACAAACAACCGCATTGAAAGCACAAACGCCAAGGTGAAGAGTGTGTGTACCAAATATGCGACGCTGGAGAAATTCTTCACAAATTTCATTGCAGTGCAGGCTGTGTGGGAGAGAGGAGCCACCACATACTGATGTCACTGATCACAAAGACAATGAGCAGTGATGACACGACACAGCTTGTCAACAGATGCCTGACCCCTCCGCTGCTGCATTCGTCAGGAAGCTGCAAGCCAATCATAGCTTTGGGTGGGGAACCGACATCCCACACCTGCATACAATGCAGCTTACCCCACGTGCCCCCCGAAACAACGCCCGCCCCCCACCGAATCATGTCCTATCAAGCCAGTGTCCAGGCCCAGTGACGGTAGATGGTAGGGCAATTTGCAAAATGTTCAACACAAGCAGGGGTTGTAGTTCTGTTGATTGCAAATTTGTACATGCCTGCTCATTCAAGGGGTGCACTCAAGCACACCCTGCCATGTCACATTATCAGGGACCAGGTCAAGGGTACAACTATCCTAAATAGGATATTCCGGCAGCGAGTCCTAAGCCAGGACTAAATCTTGGGGTATGGCGGACAGAGTTAGCAGATGACCCAACTGGGCTGGGAAATGGGTTTAACATTGTTGACAGTGATGTCCAGGTTGCACCGGTCGAGGTGGAAAACCACCCGCCGCCAGGCCAGGATCTCCATATTACCCAGCAATCATGCAACAAGTTATCCACAAAATTTCTTAGGGAAATTCGTCGTGTGCGACAGCAAACCAGATTTTATAAGCCCACTAGGGGCCATTCCAAAATCCACAGGCTCTATACGGCTGATTCACAATTGTAGCCGACCTTCGAGTTATTCCTTAAACGACTATGCAACTTTAGAATTCTCACAACGGTTTCAAACTATTGATGATGCCACCTCCCTGGTACAACCTGGCTATTACATGGCCAAAGTGAACTTGAAATCAGCTTACAGGTCCGTGTCAATAAGTAAAGAAAGTCAACCGTTTACTGGATTAAAATTTGTTCTTAATGGTCAAGTGGTATATCTGCGTGACACTGAGTTGCCCTTTGGTTCACAACTGGCACCTGGTATTTTTCACCGCTTAACACAGGCAGTCAAGCGGATGATGGTTAGGCGGGGCTTTACTGCCGAGGTAGTGTACCTTGATGATTGTCTTCATTTGTGCACCCACCTTGAATGAATGTATGGTTGCAATGAATAATTTAGATTTTAGTGGTATTGTTGCAACATTTGGGTTTCTCTATCAATTGGGATAAAGTAATTGACCCAACTCGTTGTCTTACCTTCTTGGGTATTGAAATTGATGGCACATTGAAAAATCACGACCTACCACGTGATATGGTTACCATCAGGAAATAAGTCCATAAAGCTTTTACTCGTGAACTTACGGCCCCAGGTGGATAAGGGGCTAAAAGGTGCTGCCACCTAACGGAACCTGGGTAATCGAGATTGAACGCGGACGATAATAAAAGAACAACGTGGAGATGGAAACATGTGGTCGAAAACACCAACTTCCTACACAATTATTTTAGGATTACATTTTAAAACTATGCTGAATACATCTATTGTCAACATAAATCACATACCTGTGAAATTCAACGTCTTTTATAAAGTAAAATCTGTAAATTGTTGCATTCCGGAAGACAACACTCCCACCCCGCAATTGCTCCCACCACCGAGCCACAGAATTGTGGGTGCAGCCTAAAAGACGGACAGATAACGGGCGGATATGTCTTCTTAGTAAATAATTAATAGGTTCCCAACAGAGAACACGTGAATGGGAAGACGCGATGCGTTCAAGGTAACACTCCTAGCCTGCTCCTAGAATTGTACTAGAGCATGCCGCAAGAATATTGCTAGACAGAAAATTCCAATTTATTACAATTAGTCTTATCTGTAAGGACACTTCAGGAATGAAAATTCATGACGACCTAGCTAACCATTTTGAATTGTTTACATGCAAATGTAAAACTTTTTGACAACAAAATTTCAAAAAAATCAAAACAAAATTTAACAATATATGGAGACCTCTTTAATGTTTTTAATTGAAATAGTCCAATGTATGTTTCGGTGAAAAACGTAACCGTCTATATTAATTCGCACTCATTGCCAAGTTATCGAAGAAGGAATAGACCTACGATGTTATTGTTGTTTTTCAAGAAACGGCAGTTTTTGTATGGTTGAATCACAATGTCTTTTAAAAAGATAATTTGCTAAATAAAACTTGATATTTGTCTGCCATTACACGGTGCAGAAACTCGCATGTCAATAGTCCTATCCTCTCTAGAAAATCTTTCAAAAGTAAGGGACATTAGCTCAAGTATGTCCACGAATCAAATCAAATCAACATCTTGTTGTAAACGGTGTTTGACGTCTGAGCTACGACAACACAACTATAAGTAAGTGTGATATACTTGCAGTTTCTTGTAGTCTTTCTTGCCCCACAGACGTATTACATAACCATCGGAATGACTGCTACTGCGACGGCCTAGTATGACGACGATTCCGCGGCGACGTTGCATCATAGGTCTTTATTCACAGTAACAGCACAATGTACAATGTTTGCAGCCCTTATATACCTAACAAAGGGGGCGTTCCGGGGCGTTGTCCCGACTAGCTAATCTGCAACTATTATGCTACCATGAGTGGGTCCTGGCCTACCACAATCTAAAAGGAATAGGGATCGATGTTGGCAGAAATATCAGCAAATGAAGTACGATCAAATTAAAATACAAAACTATTTCCAAAATGACTAAGACACTGGCTAATTTTTTTATTAAAATCAATGAGTTCAGGGACGGTATGATGCTCTTTGGGTCTACAAAATCTAGAAAAGGAAAGTAAAATATTCCAAGACGAAAATCTTCTCTTCCCTGCAGAATTTCATGAGATTCAAGCCATTACACACGTACGTACGTACGTACGTACGTACGCACCACGCACGCACGCACGCACGCACGCACGCACGCACGCACGCACGCACGCACGCACGCACACACGCACACACGCACACACGCACACACGCACACACGCACATACGCACATAGCCACACAGCCACACACACACGCACGCACGCATTCCAAAAAAATATTCAACGCGACTGTTCCGTCATATTTTTGTATGTGGATAAGGTGGTAATTAATGTATGTATAAATGCGCGCCTGAGCTACCACACGGGGTAATTGTATTCCCCTATTATTGATAGTATCGTACGTTTATACGCGGTTCGCTACTTTAATTTTACATTGCCTATGACAGTGAAAGTATGTGGATTATGATGTTCCATCTTGGAGGTGTCTGGCTGTCCAGATTTTACTTATTTTATGTGACACTACCAGTTTTATTTTTGCCGCGCTATCAATGAACTAGAATCATCGCCATGGTGATAGCTTACACAGTCGCCAACTTCGCCAAGTATGTCAGCTATCCATGAAATCGCTCATGCGCGTCTCCAGGGAGGTCTACTATAACCTGAAGCAATTGGACATTTGTTACGCAACACCAACACACAGAGGGATCTCTGGCTGTCAGTGTCGTCTGCGAGCGCCAAAACCAATTCAACCCATTGTGACAACGACGAGGAACTCTGTTGTTAAACAAACTGGTGTCAACAATGCTAACTTGATTACACTGACTTCGACGGAATCGCGTAATGGGCTCCCACTGCGCCAAGCTGCTCTGGTCGATCTCTTACCAGTGCTGTGACGTGTGTGCTCCTCAACACTCGATCTGTAATAAACAAGCAACAGTTAAAGAACACACGATTGATCAAAAAGCTGACTTAATGTTCCTGACCGAAACATGGTGCAAACCAAACAAGACATGTTCTCAACGAGTTAGCCCCGCCAGGTTACAGCTTCATTGGCGAGTGCCGTTCTTCGAAGCATGGAGGCGGTGTCGGATTGTTATACAAGTCGGCATATACAATTCCGCAAGACTACATCCAAACAATATGACACATTTGAACATTTAGACTTTAAATCAACGCAAACGTCGAGACCTGTGCGTGTTGTCATCATTTACCGCCCGCCGACCACGTCCGTCCAGTCGTTCTTTGACGAATTCGCAACGTACGTAAACGAAATAGTTGTTACCCGGCAAGACATCCTCATTGTCGTTGATTTCAATCTTCCCTGTGAACTTAATAGTGCGCCTGGTGTAAAGGTATTGAATGATATGTTAGCAGAAAACAACTTGAAACAACATGTCACAGAACCCACACATATGAAGGGACACATGTTAGACTTGGTGATAACACACTCATCTAGTTCAATCGTTTCGTCAACTTCAGCGTACCCCAGCAGCATATCAGACCACTACAGTGTCGTGTTCCGTCTATCGTCGGCTAGCCCTGTGCCTACTCGTGCCGTGAAACAGCTGCGTGATATTCGCGGACTTGATTTCGTTCGCCTCGAAACTGACATTTCTTCACGTCTTGCGTCTGTAGATACTACTCTAGATGTGAATACCATGGTTGGCCAATACGAGCATGCGGTTTTATCAACCATTGACTTGCATGCCCCACTTACTGTGAGAATGAAAGCTTGCCGACGCAAGGAACCGTGGTACAATGATGACATCCATGAAGCCAGGGCCTTAAGACGTGCAACCGAAAAGAGATGGAGACCAACGAAACTCGAGCTGCATTGCCTGCAGATTTTTGTTGAGCATCGAACAGCGGTCAACAACATAATCAAGCGAGCGAAGTGTGCTCAATACGAGTCAGTGTTGTCATCACTTGACCAGCGAACATGTTTTCATGTAGTTAACATTCTGCTAAAGCCCCCGGGAATAATTCTTCCACAATCCAGTAACACTGAAGCACTGTGCAATGACTTCGCAACCTATTTTGCAGAGAAAACACAAGGAATTAGAATGCAGATACCATTTAGTTTCAATGTCTGCACTATTATTTGACAATTTTTCGAAGGAAAACCTAATTAGTATATTTTGTGTGGTCATTACAAATTACCATCAAAACATAAATTTGGGCACAAATGTATCTGCGTGAAATTTTATTAACAGGGACACATTTGAGTTCATACGTACGTTGTAGTTAGAATAGCCAGTTGTCTTGATTATGATTTATAGTTTACAAGGCCACGGCTTGATTGTATCGTTAGCACCACAGTAACTATTGCTATCATAGTTGCCCTGAATCAACTATTAAACAATCATATCGTGGTAGTGGCTTATGTTCAGGGAGATTAACAAAACTCGACACATCCTGGAAAATTGGCAGATGGATGAAAAAAAAGTTGGATAAACATTTCACATGTTTAAGTTGTTTATAAATGCAAACAATCCCATGCCATGATTCACTGAATTGGGACCTCATTCAACAAACACCCAACACAAGAATAATCAGCCAAGTTATTTACGGAAAGAAAAAGACTGTGAACATCTTTGTAAAACCGGTCCGCCCTGTCCAACCGGTCCGTCCGTTTGGGTAGACCCGTCATTACGTACAATCGGCGCATGTGCTGTTGTTATTCTGGAGAAAGGCGGGGTGGACGAAACCACTAAGTTCTACTTCTAGCATATTTAGAAGATCGCAGTGCCTTTGTGTTAGCAAAATTAATTGCTGTTTCTGTGTATGTCTGTCGTTAGTTAACTAATATGCAACACAATGGATGCCATTTCAGTAGACAACAGTTACAGTGAGCAGGGAAGGCTGCCCACCTGGGCTGGGGCCGGGATTAGGCTAGCTGATTCAGGCTGATGAAGGCCATATTCCCCCTCCAATAAAACATTCCATTCGTAAACAGGTAAATAATCCGTGAACTTTGTAAACACTGACAATGGGTGAAAGGCCGTGCGCGAATCCTCTGTTTGTGAAGTGGTTGTCGGAATGGAAGGAGAACGCCGCCAGCACGGGTCTGAAGAGCGCGCACACATACAACAAGGTCAGTATTAATAATTAGGGCTCTGAGCCTGAGGGGTATGAGCCCCCCAGCCTAGATGCATTAATCTACTTCAAGTTTGGGTCCATGCTCCGTGCACACTTCTTTTACTTCACAGATCTTGTCTCTTGAATGACTTGAATGTCTTGATTAAAACGTACACATCATGATCTGGTTTTGACATTAAATAGGGGCACTAAACACCCTCTGACTGGCAGTTTATGTTATTGTAAACGTGTACATGTACAATTACCTGGTAGGCCGGTACATCACAGAACATCAAGCTGACATTGGTGTTGGACTGTCAGCTCCTAGTTCTAACCTATGAGACCTGTGCTGACAGTATATGATCCTTTAAGTTGGTCACTCATTCTAGTAATTTACATTTCACCTTATGACTATATATATTGCTTGTTTTTTTAAACATATAGTATGTTGTATTAATTTTGAGACAACTAATAAGAACTCTCACTCATCCAGGCGATCAAGAGCCTCAAGAAATATCCACTGCCGCTGGCTTCTGGGAAAGACTGCAAAATATTAGAGAACTTTGGTGAGTCGTAACAGAAGTATCACCTGTTGTGATTCAGCAGCATATATGAAACAGGTCATGTGACTAGATGGAGACAAGTCATGTGACTGGACTGAGAGAGGTCAGGTGATTGAGTAGAGACAGCTCATACGACTGGGTAGAGATAGGTCATGTAACTAGACGGAGATAGGTCATGTAATTATCCACCATACCTCCCAGACGTATCTATCTGTCTTTTGACAACTGGAATTGTTTATTGACTCTGAGATTGATTAACCCTTTTGTATTGATGCAAAACAGGGATTGGTTTCCAAGGATTTAGGCACAATAGAAGTTGTCTTACTATTATTGTCTAATTATGTTTCAGGGGATAAAATCTGCCAACAGTTGGATGAAAGATTGGCCTTGTATTCTGCCAATGCAGGTAGGAAGATGTATTTGTATTCTTCGGCAGTCAGTGGTCATTTGAACTGTACTTGTTTAAATCAAGCAAACAATAAATTTTTGTATATATTTTATTGAGTTTTTTTTGTTTTATTTCCATAAATTCCAAGAAATGCCACATTTTTACATGCATCACAAAAAAGAAGCATGTTTTCTAATAACAACCAACAGTACATGCTTTTATTTAATAATTGATATATCATTCAGTGTAACACACGTAGTACATTTGACAGAAGTGGCTACTGTAATACGTTGTGCTTGCATCAGTCAAATGTCAGCTAAGTCCACTCCTCAGCATATCAGTTAAATGTCAGCAAAGTCCACTCCTCAGCATATCAGTTAAATGTCAGCAAAGTCCACTCCTCAGCATATCAGTTAAATGTCAGCAAAGTCCAATCCTCAGCACATCAGTTAAATGTCAGCAAAGTCCACTCCTCAGCATATCAGTCATGATTCAGCTGTAATCTGTCAGTTGGGAGTCTGCTGTCCTAATCTAGGACGTCAGTAAAACACACACTGCAGCGTCAGTCACTCCAAGTTGATTCAGTTAATTCAGTTGTTATTGGGGGAGGCTAATGCAGGTTAAAAGCCAGTAGTCCACGACAGCTTAACACATTAGCTACATGTGGATGTAAAGTCGATAGAAAGTGTCATTTTATCTTAAATATATTACATGTATTTAGTTGTCTGTTTAGATGTTGAATCCCCTGTCTGGGACAACCTGCCAAGTCCTGAGTCGAGATGTCATCAACACACACAGGTCAGATACGACCGGGTCCTAACAGTCAAATCTGTGCTAGTGTGTTGATAATTTCCTTCACTGGTGCATCAGCAGTTTAGTTCACAGTTTATATTCAGTTTGGTACACACATTCTATTCAGTTTAATTCACCAATTTTGTTTGGTTTGATTCCTAGGTACAGTTTGGTTTAGTTCACAGACTCTTTTAAATCTAGTTCACAGATTCGGTTCATTTTAGTTCATAGTTTCAAGTAGATTTAGTTCAAAATTGGATCCTCCCGTTCAGTATATTTTTATAAGTACAAAGGTGATTGTTTTTTGTATATTTGAATGCACAAACTATGAAGACAACACTTGATATTGCAATTACTAAGTTTTTGTCAGAATCAGTGTTCTGTGTGATCAAATTTGTGCATTTTAATTCTAATTATAATATCAATTGATAAATAACTAACAGAAATGATCAACTACATAATTCTTCTCTGGTACATAAATTTTGAAACCAACATAGCAAACTGTTTTGTTCTCGAGGTGAACCGCTATTCTTCTATGGTTGGTATTTAGGGACAGAGACGTCGTGGGACAGAACTGGCAGAGGGTAACCGCCCCTACGTGCCCCAGTATAGGTCTGGTGCATATGCTCTCCTCCTTACTCTCTACAACAACAAACAGGTGTGTTGGTCCATTGGTCTGTACACTAACATTACCTCACACAGTAGTTGGGTATGTCTGTGAGAGTAGACTGTAGACACATCTTAGATATCAACTGACGTCATCTTTCGGGTCACCATGTGTGACAGTAAGAGCCAGCACCGTGTCGCCATGTGATGGGATCGCCAAAAAAACTCACCATATGTAACAGTCTTCAGCTAGAAGAAGAAGCACATTGTGTTTTTTTTTGGTGGGAAGGTGGTGCAAGTAGTTGAGTACGTAACACCAATGAGGGTTTAGATTGTGAACAAACATCAGCCTAGCTGTATTCAGAGTTATGCCTTAGAAATGAGTGTAAATGGTGTCATATGAGTTTTTTTCAGGTCAAACAACACATACAATTTTACTGTAAACTGGCTTAACAGTTGACATCCATGTGTTCACAAAAAATGTGACTGGCAAAAATTATCCTGCATAAAATTAAAGCCCTGAACATAAGACTAAACATGTTGACGTATGTTCACAGAGTGGTGACAGTGAAGGCTTCATGACAAAGCAAGAACTCATGAGAGAGGCTCAGTGTCTTGCTAACAAGTCCTTCAAGAGGGTGAGTGGCACGTATGAGTTTATGCAGAGTGGTCTATGTAGGTGACACTGAGGTTATTGGAGAGAGTGTGGTCTATGTAGGTGACACTGAGGTTGTTGGAGAGAGTGTGATCTATGTAGGTGACACTGAGGTTGTTGAAGAGAGTGTGATCTATGTAGGTGACACTGAGGTTGTTGGAGAGAGTGTGATCTATGTAGGTGACACTGAGGTTGTTGGAGAGAGTGGTCTGTGTAGGTGACACTGAGGTTGTTGGACAGAGTGTGATCTATGTAGGTGACACTGATGTTGTTGGAGAGAGAGAGTGGTTTATGTAGGTGACACTGAGGTTGTTGGAGAGAGTGGTCTATGTAGGTGACACTGATGTTGTTGGAGAGAGAGAGAGAGTGGTTTATGTAGGTGACACTGAGGTTGTTGGAGAGAGTGGTCTATGTAGGTGACACTGATGTTGTTGGAGAGAGAGAGAGTGGTTTATGTAGGTGACACTGAGGTTGTTGGAGAGAGTGGTCTATGTAGGTGACACTGAGGTTGTTGGAGAGAGAGAGAGAGTGGTTATGTAGGTGACACTGAGGTTGTTGGAGAGAGTGTGATCTATGTAGGTGACACTGAGGTTGTTGGAGAGAGTGGTCTGTGTAGGTGACACTGAGGTTGTTGGAGAGAGTGGTTTATGTAGGTGACACTGAGGTTGTTGGAGAGAGTGTGATCTATGTAGGTGACACTGAGGTTGTTGGAGAGAGTGGTCTGTGTAGGTGACACTGAGGTTGTTGGAGAGAGTGTGATCTATGTAGGTGACACTGATGTTGTTGGAGAGAGAGTGGTTTATGTAGGTGACACTGAGGTTGTTGGAGAGAGTGGTCTATGTAGGTGACACTGATGTTGTTGGAGAGAGAGAGAGAGTGGTTTATGTAGGTGACACTGAGGTTGTTGGAGAGAGTGGTCTATGTAGGTGACACTGATGTTGTTGGAGAGAGAGAGAGTGGTTTATGTAGGTGACACTGAGGTTGTTGGAGAGAGTGGTCTATGTAGGTGACACTGATGTTGTTGGAGAGAGAGAGAGTGGTTTATGTAGGTGACACTGAGGTTGTTAGAGAGTGGTCTATGTAGGTGACACTGAGGTTGTTGGAGAGAGTGGTCTATGTATGTGACACTGATGTTGTAGAGAGTGGTCTATGTAGGTGACACTGATGTTGTTGCTGATGTTGTTGTTGTTGATGCTGTTGCTTGGTCTCTGCAGCCTGACCCCGGCAGCCACTACACAGCCTGGTCATCCATGGGCACTCTTGTGGTCAAGGGATATGTCATCAGAGCCAGCTGTCCAGCCAAGTAAGCAGTGGTCACTTCACAACTGTCCTCAACCATCTGTCTACAGTGTTTAGTTGGCAGACATTAACCATCTACCCCCCCCCACAATGCATACGCAAGACATCTTGGTAGGTTGGTCAGTGACACACCGGTCACCCAACTACTGCCTCTGTCTTACTGCACTGGTCAACTTTTAATTAGCCACAGGCAGTGCCAGGTAAAACCATACTTTATAATTTTCTCTTACTGCAGAAACCAGCCACTGCAAAATATAACCAAAGTATGAGTATTAAGTACTTATTGTATTTTCTTTGTTTTTTTACCTGCAGTGTTACCAAACTAAAAGTCTAAGTCTACATTAGTGCAGTGGGTCCTCATGGACATGTAATGAAACAGTCTCACCAGTCTCTGCCAGTGCCAAGGCTGATGTTATTAACTTATATCATCACTGGCTCAGGTAATGACATTTGTCCCCACAGATACATCATCACTGGCTCAGGTAATGACATTTGTCCCCACAGATACATCATCACTGGCTCAGATAATGACATTTGTCCCCACAGATACATCATCACTGGCTCAGATAATGACATTTGTCCCCACAGATACATCATCACTGACTCAGATAATGACATTTGTCCCCACAGATACATCATCACTGGCTCAGATAATGACATTTGTCCCCACAGATACATCATCACTGACTCAGATAATGACATTTGTCCCCACAGATACATCATCACTGACTCAGATAATGACATTTGTCCCCACAGATACATCATCACTGACTCAGATAATGACATTTGTCCCCACAGATACATCATCACTGGCTCAGATAATGACATTTGTCCCCACAGATACATCATCACTGGCTCAGATAATGACATTTGTCCCCACAGATACATCATCACTGGCTCAGATAATGACATTTGTCCCCACAGATACATCATCACTGACTCAGATAATGACATTTGTCCCCACAGATACATCATCACTGACTCAGATAATGACATTTGTCCCCACAGATACATCATCACTGGCTCAGATAATGACATTTGTCTCCACAGATACATCATCACTGACTCAGATAATGACATTTGTCCCCACAGATACATCATCACTGACTCAGATAATGACATTTGTCCCCACAGATACATCATCACTGGCTCAGGTAATGACATTTGTCCCCACAGATACATCATCACTGGCTCAGGTAATGACATTTGTCCCCACAGATACATCATCACTGACTCAGATAATGACATTTGTCCCCACAGATACATCATCACTGGCTCAGATAATGACATTTGTCCCCACAGATACATCATCACTGACTCAGGTAATGACATTTGTCCCCACAGATACATCATCACTGGCTCAGATAATGACATTTGTCCCCACAGATACATCATCACTGACTCAGATAATGACATTTGTCCCCACAGATACATCATCACTGACTCAGATAATGACATTTGTCCCCACAGATACATCATCACTGACTCAGATAATGACATTTGTCCCCACAGATACATCATCACTGACTCAGGTAATGACATTTGTCCCCACAGATACATCATCACTGGCTCAGATAATGACATTTGTCCCCACAGATACATCATCACTGACTCAGATAATGACATTTGTCCCCACAGATACATCATCACTGACTCAGATAATGACATTTGTCCCCACAGATACATCATCACTGGCTCAGGTAATGACATTTGTCCCCACAGATACATCATCACTGGCTCAGGTAATGACATTTGTCCCCACAGATACATCATCACTGGCTCAGATAATGACATTTGTCCCCACAGATACATCATCACTGACTCAGGTAATGACATTTGTCCCCACAGATACATCATCACTGGCTCAGGTAATGACATTTGTCCCCACAGATACATCATCACTGGCTCAGATAATGACATTTGTCCCCACAGATACATCATCACTGACTCAGATAATGACATTTGTCCCCACAGATACATCATCACTGACTCAGATAATGACATTTGTCCCCACAGATACATCATCACTGACTCAGGTAATGACATTTGTCCCCACAGATACATCATCACTGGCTCAGGTAATGACATTTGTCCCCACAGATACATCATCACTGACTCGGATAATGACATTTGTCCCCACAGATACATCATCACTGACTCGGATAATGACATTTGTCCCCACAGATACATCATCACTGACTCGGATAATGACATTTGTCCCCACAGATACATCATCACTGACTCGGATAATGACATTTGTCCCCACAGATACATCATCACTGACTCAGATAATGACATTTGTCCCCACAGATACATCATCACTGGCTCAGATAATGACATTTGTCTCCACAGATACATCATCACTGACTCAGATAATGACATTTGTCCCCACAGATACATCATCACTGACTCAGATAATGACATTTGTCCCCACAGATACATCATCACTGACTCAGATAATGACATTTGTCCCCACAGATACATCATCACTGACTCAGATAATGACATTTGTCCCCACAGATACATCATCACTGACTCAGATAATGACATTTGTCCCCACAGATACATCATCACTGGCTCAGATAATGACATTTGTCCCCACAGATACATCATCACTGACTCAGGTAATGACATTTGTCCCCACAGATACATCATCACTGGCTCAGATAATGACATTTGTCCCCACAGATACATCATCACTGACTCAGGTAATGACATTTGTCCCCACAGATACATCATCACTGACTCAGGTAATGACATTTGTCCCCACAGATACATCATCACTGACTCAGATAATGACATTTGTCCCCACAGATACATCATCACTAGCTCAGGTAATGACATTTGTCCCCACAGATACATCATCACTGACTCAGGTAATGACATTTGTCCCCACAGATACATCATCACTAGCTCAGGTAATGACATTTGTCCCCACAGATACATCATCACTGACTCAGGTAATGACATTTGTCCCCACAGATACATCATCACTGACTCAGATAATGACATTTGTCTCCACAGATACATCATCACTGACTCAGATAATGACATTTGTCCCCACAGATACATCATCACTGACTCAGATAATGACATTTGTCCCCACAGATACATCATCACTGACTCAGGTAATGACATTTGTCCCCACAGATACATCATCACTGACTCAGATAATGACATTTGTCCCCACAGATACATCATCACTGACTCAGATAATGACATTTGTCCCCACAGATACATCATCACTGACTCAGGTAATGACATTTGTCCCCAAAGATACATCATCACTGACTCAGGTAATGACATTTGTCCCCACAGATACATCATAACTAGCTCAGGTAATGACATTTGTCCCCACAGATACATCATCACTGACTCAGGGAATGACATTTGTCCCCACAGATACATCATCACTGACTCAGGGAATGACATTTGTCCCCACAGATACATCATCACTAGCTCAGGTAATGACATTTGTCCCCACAGATACATCATCACTAGCTCAGGTAATGACATTTGTCCCCACAGATACATCATCACTAGCTCAGGTAATGACATTTGTCCCCACAGATACATCATCACTAGCTCAGGTAATGACATTTGTCTCCATAGATACATCATCACTAGCTCAGGTAATGACATTTGTCTCCACAGATACATCATCACTGACTCAGGTAATGACATTTGTCCCCACAGATACATCATCACTAGCTCAGGTAATGACATTTGTCCCCACAGATACATCATTACTGACTCAGATAATGACATTTGTCCCCACAGATACATCATCACTGGCTCAGATAATGACATTTGTCCCCACAGATACATCATCACTGGCTCAGGTAATGACATTTGTCCCCACAGATACATCATCACTGACTCAGGATGTGAACTGGCTGTCAGAATGCAACAGGCCAATCACAACGTCAGTCCGACCTGCGCAGAACTTGATTGCCGATTAGTTCAGCCACAGGCCACCAGGAGAGCTCAAGTGGATGATGTTATGGTCATTGAAGATGTCCCGTTGATGCAACGACTGGGCCGGAAACGGTTTGTGCAGTACTTCTGACTGTCTGGTGTAGTTTGTAGTTGCACATGTCTATGTCATGCATTGGGGGGCACATGTCTACATCATGTATTGGGGGGCACATGTCTATACCATGTATTGGGGGCACATGTCTATGCCATGTGCACACATTCCCTGTATCAATTCTACTTTGGGCCATTTGCTGTTTCAGTTAGCCTTGACTGGGAAGTGACACTAACCCAGAGTCAAAGGGCAGTTCCATGAAATCCCCAGAAAGACCTGTCCAGTCCTCTGTCAGCTTACTGTCACACCTTGTCCACTGCGTCGTCCTCCTCCATAACTTCTGTTACTTCCATCTCCTCCACAACCTCTGTCACCTCCATATCCTCCACAACCTCTGTCACCTCCATGTCCTCCACAACCTCTGTCACTTCCATGTCCTCCAAAACCTCTGTCACTTCCATGTCCTCTACACCTCTGTCACTTCCATGTCCTCCAAAACCTCTGTCACTTCCATGTCCTCCAAACCTCTGTCACTTCCATGTCCTCCACAACCTCTGTCACTTCCATGTCCTCCACAACCTCTGTCACATCCATGTCCTCCACAACCTCTGTCACCTCCATGTCTTCCACAACCTCTGTCACTTCCATGTCCTCCACAACCTCTGTCACCTCCATGTCTTCCACAACCTCTGTCACCTCCATGTCCTCCACAACCTCTGTCACTTCCATGTCCTCCACAACCTCTGTCACTTCATGTCCTCCACAACCTCTGTCACTTCCATGTCTTCCACAACCTCTGTCACTTCCATGTCCTCCACAACCTCTGTCACCTCCATGTCCTCCACAACCTCTGTCACCTCCATGTCCTCCACGACCTCTGTCACCTCCATGTCCTCCACAACCTCTGTCACCTCCATGTCCTCCACAACCTCTGTCACCTCCATGTCCTCCACAACCTCTGTCACTTCCATGTCCTCCACAACCTCTGTCACATCCATGTCCTCCACAACCTCTGTCACCTCCATGTCTTCCACAACCTCTGTCACCTCCATGTCTTCCACAACCTCTGTCACTTCCATGTCCTCCACAACCTCTGTCATTTCCATGTCCTCCACGACCTCTGTCACCTCCATGTCCTCCACAACCTCTGTCACCTCCATGTCCTCCACGACCTCTGTCACCTCCATGTCCTTCCACAACCTCTGTCACCTCCATGTCCTCCACAACCTCTGTCACCTCCATGTCCTCTACAACCTCTGTCACCTCCATGTCCTCCACAACCTCTGTCACCTCCATGTCCTCCAACAACCTCTGTCACCTCCATGTCCTCCACAACCTCTGTCACCTCCATGTCCTCCACAACCTCTGTCACCTCCATGTCCTCCACAACCTTGTCCCCTTCCATGTCCCCCAAACAACCTTGCCCCAAAATGCCTTTCCATGTCCTCACACCTCTGTCACTTCCATGTCCTCCACAACCTCTGTCACCTCCATGTCCTCCACAACCTCTGTCACCTCCATGTCCTCCACAACCTCTGTCACTTCCATGTCCTCCACAACCTCTGTCACCTTCCATGTCCTCTACAACCTCTGTCACTTCCATGTCCTCCACAACCTCTGTCACCTCCATGTCCTCCACAACCTCTGTCACCTCCATGTCCTCCACAACCTCTGTCACCTCCATGTCCTCCACAACCTCTGTCACTTCCATGTCCTCCACAACCTCTGTCACCTCCATGTCCTCCACACCTCTGTCACCTCCATGTCCTCCACAACCTCTGTCACCTCCATGTCCTCCACAACCTCTGTCACTTCCATGTCCTCCACAACCTCTGTCACCTCCATGTCCTCCACAACCTCTGTCACCTCCATGTCCCCCAACCTCTGTCACCTCCATGTCCTCCAAGACCTCTGTCACCTCCATGTCCTCCAACAACCTCTGTCACCTCCATGTCCTCCACAACCTCTGTCACCTCCATGTTTCCACAACCTCTGTCACTTTCATGTCCTCCACAACCTCTGTCACCTCCATTTGAGTTTTGCCTTATACTGCTGCCATGGTGGCTTCATATTGAAATATCTTTATTCATCTACCTTCTGTTTGTAGGCAAACTTCTCAAAACACAACAGCAGAAATGGCTAATGGGTGTAGCACAAGTGATGGAAGAGCCACAGCAAATGAACTGTTAGTGGAACGTCTCGGTGGGAACAGCACAATTGGTGGAACAGCCAAAACGTATAAAAAATCAACAAGTGAAAGTGGCTGTAGAAAACCCACAAACACAGCAATGACAGGCAAGAAGTTGACTACAAGTAGCAGAGGGGGTAAATCAATTGACAAACAACAGCCGCAGCTGACAATGGAGGACTTGACAAAGTGATGAGAAAGCGTCCATGTTTGGAGACAGCGTTGTCCACTGCAAAGGCCTCGTTGACACTGGACGAGATGAAGTGGATAGTAGACGCAACATCGTCAAACAGTGGGAGCCAAACCGAGGACAAGACAAGTAGCGCCACCTACAGTCAAGAAGACGTATTGTGGGAAATGGCTGCGTATTCTTATGATGTCATCCTGTGTGTCGACAACTGTGAGTTGGGTGGAAGGTGGGTCTTGGTGCATCCAAGGTCTGTTGTCATAGCAGATGAATCAATAATTGTGTTTTAATGATAAAGACAAGACATAAATGTGTTAAATCTGAAGGAATCGTGTTTCCTTCATTGGCTCAGCCAATCACAGAACAGTTCTTTGAGATCCAAGTATGTACTGTGCGAACACTGGTGACATCTGTTTTGTTTAAGTCATTTGAATGGATTCTTGTTCAAAATGTAACATGTTAATCGTTTTTCTGGTGATTTTACTAAAACTAGACCCAAATGTTGCATGAATGAGATTGACTGTCACTGCTGCATAAAGGATGCTACGTAGAATTTTTTTTTTCTCAAAGAAAACTAATTGAGAAGATGCCTTTAAATTGGGTACACAGGCACCAATGCCAGCATTTTAGTAAAGTCATAGTTTACCCTGTAACAGAAAGGGTTGTGTGTATTCTGTCTTCTCGGGGTAAGACACTGGTGGGGTGGGGTGACCGGGGTCTAATATATCTCATGTCGGAATAACAACCTTGTTTTGTTAAATAAAAATGATGTTTATATAACTGGTTTTCAGGGACAGAGAAGGACGCGATATTTTGTTGAAAGAACTCAAGAAGAACAATGTGTCATTTGTGGTGAGGAAACTGCAAGTTGGAGACTTTCTGTGGGTGGCCAGGGGCAACACAGGTGAGTGTCACGCTGGGTCACTATTTCTGTCACACAGTGTCAATATGTATGTCAGTGTGTCAACATATCTTGTTATATCGTGTCAACATATCTGTTACATTTTGTCAACATGTCTGTCAGTGTGTCAATATATATTTTACAGTTATTTCAACATGTTTGTTACACTGTCAGTATGTATGTTACATTGTGTTAACATGTCTGTCAGTGTGTCAACATGTCTGTCACTGTGTCAACATGTCTGTCAGTGTGTCAACAAGTATGTCAGTTTGTCAACATATATATATTACATTGTGTCTGTCACAATGTAGCAGTGTCTATATAGGGTTATGGAATCTGGTAAATGCTACATAATGATTTGTTAATGATGTCTACACGTTGTGTCATGTTGTATCACAATGTCTACATGTTGTGTCATTAACCTGTCATTATCTACATGTTGTGTCATTAACCTGTCAATGTCTGACATGTTGTGTCATTAACCTGTCAATGTCTACATGTTGTGTCATTAACCTGTCAATGTCTACATGTTGTGTCATTAACCTGTCATTGTCTACATGTTGTGTCACTGTGTCAACATGTCTGTCAATGTTCACATGTTGTGTATTAACCTGGTCTTAAATGCTACATGTTGTGTCATTAACCTGTCAATGTCTACATGTTGTGTGTTAACCTGTCAATGTCTACATGTTGTGTCATTAACCTGTCAATGTCTACATGTTGTGTCATTAACCTGTCAATGTCTACATGTTGTGTCATTAACCTGTCAATGTCTACATGTTGTGTCATTAACCTGTCAATGTCTACATGTTGTGTCATTAACCTGTCAATGTCGTACATGTTGTGTCATTAACCTGTCAATGTCTACATGTTGTGTCATTAACCTGTCAATGTCTACATGTTGTGTCATTAACCTGTCAATGTCTACATGTTGTGTCATTAACCTGTCAATGTCTACATGTTGTGTCATTAACCTGTCAATGTCTACATGTTGTGTCATTAACCTGTCAATGTCTACATGTTGTGTCATTAACCTGTCAATATCTACATGTTGTGTCATTAACCTGTCAATGTCAACATGTTGTATCGTTAACCTGTCAATGTCTACATGTTGTGTCATTAACCTGTCAATGTCTACATGTTGTGTATTAACCTGTCAATGTCACACAATTATGCATTATTTCTTCAAGCAAATAATTATGTAGATTTAAAATATTATCATGTTTTCCAACAAAAACCAGGTTATTGTTATTAATTTTACAGAGATAGTTTGCACATAAACAACTGATCAACAAATGTAATAATTTCAGTAGATGTCTGCATAATGCTCAGCCTTATGAAGCATGGCGCGGGGTGGAGGGACACTGAGTGTGTCAACAGAGTCCATAATGAATATGACTTATGGAAGACCCCACTTGAATGCAGGGATGTACAGAGGCAGAGAGCTGATGTTGGACTACATTGTTGAGAGGAAGAGGATGGATGACCTTGCAGGCAGCATCATAGATGGCAGGTTCCACGAGCAGAAGGTTTGAATTGAATTGAATGAAAGTTTATTCAGAACAGAACTCAGAACATTGTTAACAACAATAAAACACAATACACACAAGCAAATATAACTAAGTTACATTGTTTAAAAGAGGTAAATTTGAAGTCAATGACTTTGTGTCAATTTACCCCTGACACATATTTAAATAATGGTTACAATTGGTATAATGTATATATATATAATGTATAATGTATTGGTATAATCTACTTCAAACTCAGTTGTTTAAACTGGCTTAATTCCACTGAAGAATTGTCAGGTATGACACGTTTACAAGCATTATATCTTGTTACCATAATTGTTTACATACATGTCTTAATATGCTATAAATATGTATGATAAGTTACTAATAATACAGTATGTTAATATAATATATTTACATTATATATATATATATATATACATGTATATACTTTTACAATGTTTGTATGCGCCTATGAATTGGCTGGTCCTGGAGATATTGGGCTTTATAGCTGCTGGTTTAAATAATAATAATTGCGGACGCATCACACCACATGTTACTGTATATTCGCAGCTGAAACGATCTCTTTCCACAGCTGAAATGTTTCCATTGGAATATTTTGTCTGTGACAGTTTCGTCTGTGGAACTCGGGAGTGAAGAATGTCATCTACCTGATAGAGAAGTACGGGTCGAATCAACACTTGAGTATAGCTGAGGACACTCTCAACCAGGCCATCATTAACACTCAGGTATGGGTCTAATCAACACCTGGGTATAGTTGAGGCCATTGTTAACACTCAGGTATGGGTCTAATCAACACCTGGGTATAGTTGAGGCCATTGTTAACACTCAGGTATGGGTCTAATCAACACCTGGGTATAGTTGAGGCCATTGTGAACACTCAGGTAACAGTCAGACATTCATATGTGTAATCTGCCCCCTGATTTGTGCAATTTAAAAAAAAAACATGTCACTGTGTATAATACGCACTCTGTCTTTTGACATCACTTAATGTCAGCACTAGTGCCTAGTGTCAGCACTAGTGCCTGGTGTCAGCATTAGTGCCTAGTGTCAGCACTAGTGACTAGTATCAGCACTAGGGCATAGTGTCAGCACTGGTGCCTAGTGCCAGTACAAGTGCCTAGAGTCAGAACTAGAGTGTCAGCACTAATGCCTAGTGTCAGCACTAGAGCCTAGTGTCAGCACTAGAGCCTAGAGACAGCACTAGAGCCTTGTGTCAGCACTAATGCCTAGATGTCAGCACTAGATTCTAGTGTCAGCACTAGATTCTAGTGTCAGCACTAGATTCTTGTGTCAGCACTAGATTCTTGTGTCAGCACTAGATTCTTGTGTCAGCACTAGATTCTTGTGTCAGCACTAGATTCTAGTGTCAGCACTAGATTCTAGTGTCAGCACTAGATTCTTGTGTCAGCACTAGATTCTAGTGTCAGCACTAGATTCTAGTGTCAGCACTAGATTCTTGTGTCAGCACTAGAGCTGGGTGGCATAACGGTGCACTGTTGAACTGATATTTTTTATATAGTCTTGAAACTGGTTTTTATTCCTTTGGGCCAAAGTTGTGACATGTCTGGACAGGTTAATTGTAAGTGACATGTGGACAGGTTAATTGTAAGTGACATGTGGACAGGTTAATTGTGACATGTGGACAGGTTAATTGTAAGTGACAAGCGTGGACAGGTTAATTGTAAGTGACATGCGTGGACAGGTTAACAGTGAGTGACAAGCGTGGACAGGTTAATTATAAGTGACCTGTGTGGACAGGTTAATTTACATGACATGTGTGAACAAATTAATTATAAGTGACATATGTGGACAGGTTAATTGTAAGTGACCTGTTTGTACAGGTTAAGTGTTAGTGACATATGTGGACAAGTTAATTGTAATTTATCAATGACCTGCATGGACAGGTGATTGACGGGTTCCACGTGAAGCACACCGGCAGCACGAGGGAGTCAGCAGCCTACCTCACCCTCATGACACGACAGCTGCAGAGTGTCTATGGCGTAAGTCACTGGTCACGAATTGACAGAAGATATTTGTAGTTTTTTGTAAGTCAATTACAATGATTTGTGTCAATAATTAATTATATTTCAGAATAATTCAACTGTTGCTAATATCATTGATATAGACTTCCACAACTTCAGGTAATTTCTGCATTAATTAAATTAATACAGTTTTTAATTATGATTTATTATAATCAATTGTGACGTTGCCAATAAAATATGCCAACATTTGTCATTAGGGGAAGTCACTGGTTTGTGGCGTCACCAATAAACATGGACAATTCATCACATTTCAAGACTTCAATGATTCCACTGTCAAGACCAAGGTATGTACTATGGTTCATGTCCCGATGGAATGAGTCGCATGTCCAAAATTGTTTTAATTGAGTTTGACATACCATTGGAAAGAAGATATATGATGCTTTCCAATGGTAAGAAAAAGGTAAGTTCTTATATAACGCAGTATCCAGTCCTCAGGAAGTGCTTTACACTTTTTTCCCTGTTCGATCAACACAATCTCAGTTTCTCTCGGAAGTATCCAGCTATGCTGCAATTATTGCACGAAGACTGTTCATACAAATATCCACTGTCTATAGCCAGGTACTCATTCATACAGCTGAGTGAACTGAGCGATCTAGAGTGAAAACTTGCATAAACCATTGACCTAGCTCACTCATAGTCGAAGTTATTCAACAATGAATATGACTTGGGTACAAATGTTATTCAAAAATGAACATGACTGGGTTACGAATGTTATTCAACAATGAACATGACTGGGGTACGACTGTTATTCAACAATGAACATCACTGGGTTACGAATGTTATTCAAAAATGAACATGACTGGGGTACGACTGTTATTCAACAATGAACATGACTGGGGTACGACTGTTATTCAACAATGAACATCACTGGGGTACGAATGTTATTCAACAATCGAACATGACTGTGGTACGGCTGTTTATTCAACAATGAATATGACGGGTACGATATTATTCAACAATGAACATTACTTGGGTACAAATGTTTGAAATGAGACAAGCACATGTCACATGTGAGTATAGGTAAGCATAACTTCACTTCAGCCATTTTGCTTTGATTTTTCTGTTTGATGCATTCAAAATGCACTCCCAAGTCAGGGTCAAATATATTCTATGCAAACAGTTTATTGAGACTATCGTAATAGTATCCGAGTAATTAAGTATGTTTCCCAACGAGAAACGTCACCACCGAATTTGTCTACAGATAGAGAGCCAGAAACTGCACTGCATGAACCCAATGAGGGGCCATTAACAACCACATGCCCAGCATCAGACAAGTTTTGTTGACAAACAGGTCTCTGTGTCCGACATTGCTACTGGCTAAAGTTGACACCACTGGGAAATTCCAGTGTCAGGTCCAGACAGCAGACATACAGTAGGCTTTCCCATAGTATCAAACTTGACCACCCTGCGGCGAGGGTTAGTGTTAATGTGTAATGTAACTGAATAACTGCGATTTATTGGTCATGTGTTGTAGAATTCAAGCGTGATATGTTGTCGGTAACAAAATTTGTACTTTAAAAGGTAGAAAGTAGCATCATGGATGAGAAAAAAGCAGCATTGCTAATTGATAAGAAGACAAACATATCATTTGGTGATCTGAATCTGAATGGGATACGTCGTAAAGAAGCCAATAGTGGCTATTATATACGACGGGGGTGTGTGCGCATGTTATTGAGTGTTTGAGCCGCAGGTCAGGCGACTGAAATCAGTTATGGTTTCAGCCTGGACCTGCAACTCGTTTAGTTGGTTCCAGTCGGCTATTGTTTTTTTTTACAAAAAATGAATTCTTAAATTGTTCAGTGTGGGCTGTGGGTACTATAAAACATCTGGTGTTGTTGGTTGTTAGTTGTTGGACAAAATTTGAGGATACATGGTCGGGGAAGTGTTTAGGCTTAATGTGTCTTTTGTTTGTTTTTTGGGGCCGGAAGAATGTTTCAGTGGGGAGAGCTGGGATAGATCCTCTAACAGTTCTGAACATGAATTTTAGTCTTTGGTCGCGTCGTCTATTGTCTAATGTGTCGAGGTTAAGGTTGGTGAGCATCATTGTGACAGATCCTGGGTGTCTAGAGTGATGTAATAGACAGTGTCATGCAGGCGGTGACAGTGACTGAGATGTAACTTAACATGTGTCATGCAGGCGGTGACAGTGACTGAGATGTAACTTAACATGTGTCATGCAGGCGGTGACAGTGACTGAGATGTAACGTAACATGTGTCATGCAGGCGGTGACAGTGACTGAGATGTAACTTAACATGTGTCATGCAGGCGATGACAGTGACTGAGATGTAACTTAACATGTGTCATGCAGGCGATGACAGTGACTGAGAATGTAACTTAACATGTGTCATGCAGGCGGTGACAGTGACTGAGATGTAACTTAGCATGTGTCATGCAGGCGGTGACAGTGACTGAGATGTAACTTAACATGTGTCATGCAGGCGATGACAGTGACTGAGATGTAACTTAACATGTGTCATGCAGGCGATGACAGTGACTGAGATGTAACTTAACATGTGTCATGCAGGCGATGACAGTGACTGAGATGTAACTTAACATGTGTCATGCAGGCGATGACAGTGACTGAGATGTAACTTAACATGTGTCATGCAGGCGGTGACAGTGACTGAGATGTAACTTAACATGTGTCATGCAGGCGGTGACAGTGACTGAGATGTAACTTAACATGTGTCATGCAGACGTTGACAGTGACTGAGATGTAACTTAACATGTGTCATGCAGGCGATGACAGTGACTGAGATGTAACTTAACATGTGTCATGCAGGCGATGACAGTGACTAAGATGTAACTTAACATGTGTCATGCAGGCGATGACAGTGACTGAGATGTAACTTAACATGTGTCATGCAGGCGATGACAGTGACTGAGATGTAACTTAACATGTGTCATGCAGGCGATGACAGTGACTGAGATGTAACTTAACATGTGTCATGCAGGCGATGACAGTGACTGAGATGTAACTTAACATGTGTCATGCAGGCGATGACAGTGACTGAGATGTTTGCGAAACAGTTGCTCCAACTTCACGGCATGACAGGAGAGAAAGCCTTCGCCATCACACAGACCTACGCCACACCAGCGCGGTAGGTCCTCATCTCTGGCTTTATTACGACCAGGTCTGTTATTGCAACAGTTGCTACAATTTGTCTAATGCCATGTATGGCAGTAGGAAATGTGAATGGGCAGGCCCACAACTTGGATAATTGATTCATTTCTAGCTCCAAAAACCCTACAGTTGCACCGCTTGAGGTCTCCAACTGTACCCACAATGAGGCTCCCCAAACCCCTTGAGATCTTAAAGAGAATTAAGTAGCACTTGTCTCATTGATGGGGCAACACACCTCTCCAGTCCATCTTGTTGGATGTCACCCTAAAACTGGATGTCCTTTCTTCCATGGTGTTTGTGCCATAGACCATTGAATGAAAGAGTAACAGTAGCTCTGTTCCTGTGGCAGAGACAACTGTGAGAAGAGACGGATGAGTTAGAGCGTGTCTTGTCTTGCAGTTTGTTGGAGTTGTACAGCAGCGGCCAGAGTCAGAAGCAGAAGGAGGACCTGGTGGCTGCCACAGGCTGCGGCCCACTGCACAGGTACACGCCCTGTCAGGTGACAGCCGCCATACGGGGTAGACCTGGTGGTGATGGGTGGTCCATATTTGGGTGTAGACCTAGGGTGATGGGTGGTCCATATCTGGGTGTAGACCTGGGTAGATGGGTGGTCCATATTTGGATGTAAACCTGGGGTGATGGGTGGTCCATATATGGGTGTAGACCTAGGGTGATGGGTGGTTCATATTTGGGTGTATACCTGGGGTGATGGGTGGCCCATATATGGGTGTAGAACCTGGGTTGAATGGGTTTGGGTTTTCCCTTTTATATGGGTGTAGAACCTGTGAGTAGAGTGGTGGGTGGTCCCTTTAAAATTTGGTGTAGATTCCTGGGGTGAATGGGGGGTTTTTCCCTGTTGTAGTAAGTCCTTGGCGTAGTAAGTGTCCCTGGTGCATGTAGTAAGTGTCCCTGGTGCTTGTAGTAAGTGTCCCTGGTGCATGTAGTAAGTGTCCCTGGCGCGTGTAGTAAGTGTCCCTGGTGCGTGTAGTAAGTGTCCCTGGTGCGTGTAGTAAGTGTCCCCTGTAGTGGCCGGCATGTAGTAAGTGTCCCTGGTGCTGTAGTAAGTGTCCCTGGTGCTGTAGTAAGTGTCCCTGGTGCGTAGTAGTAAGATTTCCCTGGTGCTGTAGAAAGTAAAGTGTCCCTGGTGCATGTAGTAAGTGTCCCTGGTGCTGTAGAAAGTAGTAGTGTCCCTGGTGCTTGTAGTAAGTGTCCCTGGTGCGTGAAAGTGTATGTTTTTCCCTGGTGCGTGTAGTAAGTGTCCCTGGTGCGTGAAAGTAAGTATTTCCCTGGTGCGTGTAGTAAGTGTCCCTGGTGCATAGTAGTAGTAAGTGTCCCTGGTGTGTGTAGTAAGTGTCCCTGGTGCGTGTAGTAAGTGTCCCTGGTGCAGTAGAAAGTAAGAGTGTCCCTGGTGCGTGTAGTAAGTGTCCCTGGTGCAGTAGTAAGTGTCCCTGTGCTGTAGTAAGTGTCCCTGGTGCGTGTAGTAAGTGTCCCTGGTGCTTGTAGTAAGTGTCCCTGGTGCATGTAGTAAGTGTCCCTGATGCGTGTAGTAAGTGTCCCTGGTGCATGTAGTAAGTGTCCCTGGTGCTTGTAGTAAGTGTCCCTGGTGCTGTAGTAAGTGTCCCTGGTGCGTGTAGTAAGTGTCCCTGGTGCATGTAGTAAGTGTCCCGGGGAGTGTCCTGGTGCATGTAGTAAGTGTCCCTGGTGCTGTAGTAAGTGTCCCTGTGCATGTAGTAAGTGTCCCTGGTGCATGTAGTAAGTGTCCCTGGTGCTGTAGTAAGTGTCCCTGGTGCATGTAGTAAGTGTCCCTGGTGCATGTAGTAAGTGTCCCTGTGCATGTAGTAAGTGTCCCTGGTGCGTGTAGTAAGTGTCCCTGGTGCGTGTAGTAAGTGTCCCTGATGCATGTAGTAAGTGTCCCTGATGCGTGTAGTAAGTGTCCCTGGTGCATGTAGTAAGTGTCCCTGGTGCTTGTAGTAAGTGTCCCTGGTGCGTGTAGTAAGTGTCCCTGGTGCGTGTAGTAAGTGTCCCTGGTGCGTGTAGTAAGTGTCCCTGGTGCATGTAGTAAGTGTCCCTGGTGCATCGTAGTAAGTGTCCCTGGTGCACGTAGTAAGTGTCCCTGGTGCATGTAGTAAGTGTCCCTGGTGCATGTAGTAAGTGTCCCTGGTGCATGTAGTAAGTGTCCCTGGTGCGTGTAGTAAGTGTCCCTGTAGTTTTCCCTGGTGCGTGTAGTGTCCCTGGTGCATAGTAAGTGTCCCTGGTGCGTGTAGTAAGTGTCCCTGGTGCGTGTAGTAAGTGTCCCTGGTGCGTGTAGTAAGTGTCCCTGGTGCGTGTAGTAAGTGTCCCTGGTGCGTGTAAGTGTCTCTGGTGCATATAGTGTCCCTGGTGCATGTAGTAAGTGTCCCTGGTGCTTGTAGTAAGTGTCCCTGGTGCATGTAGTAAGTGTCCCTGGTGCGTGTAGTAAGTGTCCCTGGTGCGTGTAGTAAGTGTCCCTGGTGCATGTAGTAAGTGTCCCTGGTGCGTGTAGTAAGTGTCCCTGGTGCTTGTAGTAAGTGTCCCTGGTGCATGTAGTAAGTGTCCCTGGTGCATGTAGTAAGTGTCCCTGTGTGCCGGTGTAGAAATGCCGGGTTAGTAAGTGTCCCTGGTGCATGTAGTAAGTGTCCCTGGTGCTTGTAGTAAGTGTCCCTGGTGCTGTAGTAAGTGTCCCTGGTGCTTGTAGTAAGTGTCCCTGGTGCTTGTAGTAAGTGTCCCTGGTGCTGTAGTAAGTGTCCCTGGTGCGTGAAAGTGCCCTCTGGTGCATATGTAGTGTCCCTGGTGCGTGTAGTAAGTGTCCCTGGTGCGTGTAGTAAGTGTCCCTGGTGCGTGTAGTAAGTGTCCCTGGTGCGTGTAGTAAGTGTCCCTGGTGCGTGTAGTAAGTGTCCCTGGTGAAGTCTTTGTCTCGGTGGAATCTGATCATTGATTATTTTTAATGTTTGTTTTAAACAAGATCCAACATAGAACTGAGAACTGTAGTAGTGTTTAACTATTTCATTAATTATTGTTCACAAGATGCCAAGTTTAATGTGGCTATTGGGTTTCCCAAATATACAAATGATGGTAAAGCAAAGTAATAAATAAGGTCACGTGAAAAATTGAGTTTTGGTATGCATAAAAATATAATAACGAGGCAGAAAGATGTTTTCGGACATGCAAATACTTATTAAGAGGGAGATTATTATAAAGTGATGTGCCTGGAAAATACCACATTTGGTATCTTTAACAGAATGACATCAAGTGTTGCCAACTGCCAGTGGGTGAGCTCTGAATGAAGTTTCTTGTCTCTTTCAGACCTCTTGGTACATCTCTTAGCAAGCTGCTGTACATGCTGTATGCCACACAAACTGCTCTCAAGTGACAGTTTCCTGGAGTTTACCGACAGGACATGCGACAAATATGACACACACACACACATGAAGACATTTCTCAGTGTAGTAAATATTGTGCTGTATTACTTGTCCAGTACTTGTCCAGTACTTGTCCAGTAGTCCTTGGGCCAGCTCCATTTCTGTAGATCTTACTATTAAGTATCATCTTACTAGCATGTGTCATCTTATTATTATGTTACTATTGTGACATCTTACTAGTATCTGTCATTTTACTAGTAGATGTCTGTATCCAAATAAATGCAGTTTTTTCATAATGTGCAATTTGTAGATTTCTCTTTTCCATACAACCCAGGGACAAGTTCTGTCGTGTCGACACAGATTCTACTCGTCTGTGGCTCCTGGTTCAACAATGTAACATTCTTTGATGACAAAGCCAGTCATCTACTTGCGCCTAGCTACCTCTCCGATCTGCTCGAGTTCTACCAGCCAATCAGAACATTGCGATCGTCATCAGAGTCCCTACTGGTTGTACACAGAGCACATCTCCGCCAGTTCGGTGATCGAGCGTTCTACATCGCTGCTCCTCACTTATGGAACCATCTACCATGCCACATGCAAACACGATTCAAAAAACTCCTTAAAACTTATTTATTCAAACGAGCTTTTTATTCATGAACATTGACGGACGTTTAATTTGTTTTAGGATTTACTTTTTTTTTATTATTTTGAGCTGCTTTTAGTATTATGTATTATTATTATAAGTATATTTTTTAAATAATTATGTGTAAGTATGTGTATTTTTATGACAATTTATTTCAATATTTGATGCCATGTTTTCATGATTTTTAACTTTTAGTTTCTTTCTATGATTTGTTGTAACAGCGTCTTCGAACAAGGTAACTTGGATTTATGGCGCTATATAAATGCTTTTATTATTATTATGACGTGACGTCATCACTGCCAGATACGACACACTACAATAGTATCACCACAGAACTGTGCCCGGATGCAACGATACATCCAATACAGCTTCAGAGATAATGTCCAGATTAGATTACAAACATTTATTACATACATCACTTGTAAACATTTCAATTGTATTGTGATCCTCATTACAATAACATACAAGACATTATACAACTTCACATCAATTCATTAAATATATACAATAATAATGCACCTTCAAATTAATTAAAGAATCAATAAATAAGTACAAGGATAAATAATTACAGGATGCATAAAATTGCATCAAATGTCACAAATTATTGCACCGCAATGGACAGTTTCCTACTATAGGAAATGTTTACTTTCTACATCTTTAAAATTGTTCAGTACAATCACAGACACAGGTCTGTATTGTCACTTTGTACATTTGAAAGGCCTTGTCTAACGTTGAGTGTGTCTGTCAATCAGAACATTGTCTGCGATTTTATAGCTTCATTTTGACCTTCAAACAAACAGCTTTCATGAAGCAACAATTTTGATTTTGACCTCAAAACAAACAGCTTTCATGAAGCAACAATCTTAGAAAAATACACTAATTATATAATCATAATGTACTACATAGGACTCTTGTTGGAATGTTCAACACACAATGAGCATTTCTATCTAAAGTTAAGTATGTTTGAAATATTAACTTTTATAATACATTCAATTAACTCAAGCAGGACTAGTTAATTCACTGACCATCTTATTTGTCAACACTAAACATTCAGCCATTCACAAATACATAGGCTAAAACAAGTGTCTTAATCACTGATGAACTCTCTCACTGCGAGACATTAGCATCAGCTGCCTTCCTGGCGCTGCCCTGGAAGAGTGCGGTGTAGAACTCTGGCTCTATCAGCTTGTTGCGATACTTGTCAACTATCTCCTTGATTTTGATCTTACGCCTGGCGTGAGGCGGCTGGTACCTGTCAGACACAACAGACATGTACAGATGTGTACAGACCCATACAGGCGTGTACAGAAACACAGACATGTACAGACAACCAAGCCAGTGTGTATAGTGTACGAACACACGTATGTAGTTATTTTTAAATTTATTTCCGACCTAATTTATGGCTGTACAATTAACTAGGTATTTTCCCGTATGTACTGACATGTAGAGATCACGAGGTTATCATTGAAGACAGACAGACAGACATACCCTTCGTTGTCGAGTCGTTTCCGCCGGAAGGTGTTGCTCGCCGTCTGACGGACCATGGAGCCAAGCGCTCGATGACTCACTACCATTCCGTCCACCAGGGGGATGGCAAGACTCATCCTGAAACACAGCAGCATTCTCTCAATCGTATATTTTAATTTATTGTAGTCACATACTACATATTCAGTAACTACTATACAATTGTTTATATCTAGATTTACTTAATTTTACTACTTTGATATATAATATAATCACCATGAATATTAGTTTTAATTAACTTTTAGAACTTGTTCAGATCTCTACAATAATGCATAAGTTATACATATTTATTTATTTATATTTATCTGTATATTTTACTTTTAATATCTAAGTTATGTATATTTTATTCTATCGAAAATTGTACTGTAAACACTTCTGAACAGAGAACTACTTTGGATTTTAGTGTATAAATAAAGGGTATTATTCTGGGGCCGTGGACCCAGTATGGGCCACATACTTTCCCATGGGGCCACGGGTGTGGATGCGGTAGAGTCCGTTCTGTAGGGCATGGATGAAGATGATGTAGATGGAGGGTTGCAGGGTGTGGCGCATCATGTTTGTCCCACTTGGTCTCAACCCTGTACTCGTTGACCCCAGCAGCTCACCTGCGAGAACACACCACAGTCAGTCAGGGTGTGTCACATTCACGGGTCCAAATCCACACGTTTTGTGTTTGTTCAAAGCCCACACTCACATACAGAGTGACACTTGCAATGTTTATGACCCCAGTGGTTGCAGTAGTGTCAGTTTGTCCCCTATGTGTTCTGCCAATTTAAGACACAACTTGTAAACTTCTCAGGCTAGAGGGGCCTGAAAACAGGTTAAAATAACAGGTGACATTTAGGGTGGGGAAGGTGTTGTGGTCTAGTAAAGACCGTACTCACTGGTAGGGAAGGTCTCATGGTCAATTAGAGACTGTACTCACTACTAGAGACTACTCACTGGTGGGGAAGGTCTTGTGGTCTAGTAAAGACCGTACTCACTGGTAGGGAAGGTCTCATGGTCAATTAGAGACTGTACTCACTACTAGAGACTACTCACTGGTGGGGAAGGTCTTGTGGTCTAGTAAAGACCGTACTCACTGGTAGGGAAGGTCTCATGGTCAATTAGAGACTGTACTCACTACTAGAGACTACTCACTGGTGGGGAAGGTCTTGTGGTCTAGTAAAGACCGTACTCACTGGTAGGGAAGGTCTCATGGTCAATTAGAGACTGTACTCACTACTAGAGACTACTCACTGGTGGGGAAGGTCTTGTGGTCTAGTAAAGACCGTACTCACTGGTAGGGAAGGTCTCATGGTCAATTAGAGACTGTACTCACTACTAGAGACTACTCACTGGTGGGGAAGGTCTTGTGGTCTAGTAAAGACCGTACTCACTGGTAGGGAAGGTCTCATGGTCAATTAGAGACTGTACTCACTACTAGAGACTACTCACAGGTGGGGAAGGTCTTGTGGTCTAGTAAAGACCGTACTCACTGGTAGGGAAGGTCTCATGGTCAATTAGAGACTGTACTCACTACTAGAGACTACTCACAGGTGGGGAAGGTCTTGTGGTCTAGTAAAGACCGTACTCACTGGTAGGGAAGGTCTCATGGTCAATTAGAGACTGTACTCACTACTAGAGACTACTCACAGGTGGGGAAGGTCTTGTGGTCTAGTAAAGACCGTACTCACTGGTAGGGAAGGTCTCATGGTCAATTAGAGACTGTACTCACTACTAGAGACTACTCACAGGTGGGGAAGGTCTTGTGGTCTAGTAAAGACCGTACTCACTGGTAGGGAAGGTCTCATGGTCAATTAGAGACTGTACTCACTACTAGAGACTACTCACAGGTGGGGAAGGTCTTGTGGTCTAGTAAAGACCGTACTCACTGGTAGGGAAGGTCTCATGGTCAATTAGAGACTGTACTCACTACTAGAGACTACTCACAGGTGGGGAAGGTCTTGTGGTCTAGTAAAGACCGTACTCACTGGTAGGGAAGGTCTCATGGTCAATTAGAGACTGTACTCACTACTAGAGACTACTCACAGGTGGGGAAGGTCTTGTGGTCTAGTAAAGACCGTACTCACTGGTAGGGAAGGTCTCATGGTCAATTAGAGACTGTACTCACTACTAGAGACTACTCACTGGTGGGGAAGGTCTTGTGGTCTAGTAAAGACCGTACTCACTGGTAATTAGAGACTACTCACTACTAGAGATTGTACTCACTGGTAGGGATGGACTTGTGGTCCATTAGAGACCGTACTCACTGGTGCGGAAGGACTTGTAGTTTACCAGAGACTTTACTCACTGGTGGGGAAGGACTTGTAGTTTACCAGAGACTTTACTCACTGGTGGGGAAGGACTTGTGGTCTGTTAGAGTCTGTACTCACTGGTGGGGAAGGTCTCATGGTCCTCGTACTTCTCCAGCCAGACTACCAGTATCTTGGTCTCGGACCACCCAGCCGTAGTTGACAGGCGCCCGAATCTACGAGCCTGACTTGTGCTGCCCTCTCGTGTCATGCGTTCAGGTGGAGGTTTCTCAAAATCGAGGGACATGCTCTTGTGTTTGAGCGGCTGGTTCTCACTGAGACGGCCCATGGCGGGGGGACGGTCGTCTCTCTCCAGACCCCCTGCACATATCACACGCTAGTTAACAGAGGGTCTAAACAAGACGTTACGTGCGGCTGACATCTGTATGAACAAGCATGAATCAAATGACATGTTCCTTTGTACTGTCAGCCACCGTAGCCATGAACCCTTGAGATAATTAGAAACAAAACTAAATCAGTTATGATTTATGTATGTCTTGTTTTTGTATCAAATTCACATGAACTGTATATCAGATTCCTTTGCAAAGGCATATTAAACTATCTTACATGATCTTATTCAAACCTTGATCATTGGTTGCACTGTTATTCACAGGAAAAATAGTCAAACAATTAATGATGAGCAGATGTCTTTTTCAGATAAACAGGAAAAACATATGGCATGTAAACATATTAATTATTACCTATTACAACCAAAGCCAAATGTACAGTGTATTTACACCATTAAATATACTGTTCACTGAACCATGCAGCTGGACTCACCCATGGTCGCGGTTGGTTCGGCACTGGCGCGTCGACTGGTTGTCTCATTGCTGTGGAGTGACGGCACAACAAACGCAATCTCACTCGTGACATCCGCATAGTACAACACCTGCTGTCTGCCGTCATACAGACTGCCCCCAGTGTCAGCTGGGTACACCTCGTCTACAACACAACACCTCGTCTACAACACACAACACCTCGTCTACAACATGCAACACCTGGATACACCTCGTCTACAAAATGCAACACCTGGATACACCTCATCTACAACCTGCAACACCTGGATACACCTTGTTTACAACATGCAACACCTGGATACACCTTGTTTACAACATGCAACACCTGGATACACCTTGTTTACAACATGCAACACCTGGATACACCTTGTCTACAACATGCAACACCTGGATACACCTTGTTTACAACATGCAACACCTGGATACACCTTGTCTACAAAATGCAACACCTGGATACACCTCGTCTACAAAATGCAACACCTGGATACACCTCGTCTACAACCTGCAACACCTGGATACACCTTGTCTACAACATGCAACACCTGGATACACCTCATCTACAACATGCAACACCTGGATACACCTCGTCTACAACATACACCTGGATACACCTCGTCTACAACATGCAACACCTGGATACACCTTGTCTACAACATGCAACACCTGGTTACACCTCATCTACAACATACAACACCTGGATACACCTCGTGTACAACATGCAACACCTGGATATACCTCGTCTACAACACACAATACTTCGATACACCTCGTCTACAACACATAACACTGGGATACACCTCGTCTACAACACCTGGATACACCTCATCTACAACACACAACACCTGGATACACCTTGATGTTTTATCCTTAGTGTTGATGAATACTACCTGAGATCTAATACACTGTATCGCCCACTCACCATCACCCTGGGTAGGCTGAATGCGGCCACTGGTCATCACGTGTCCAGTCCACCCTGCATGTTTCTTCACATCCACTGGCCAGCCGAGAGACTTGACAAATGCCAGGAACTTTGGGTGGACACTCTTCCTGCTCGTCTGAACACAACAGAACCAGTCTACAGCTGAGTAACAACAGGTGGCTGTTTTGTAAATGTAAGTTCTCATTTAGCACAGTGGTCAGTCTTTGGACAGGTCAGTGTGCTTTACACCTCACTCCATCTGACAAGGTCAATCAAACCCTCCGGTACACTACTTTGTGATACATGTCATTTCTTGGTATAGAGGTCATGGCATGATATACATGGCGACACAGACTACGGTGACTAAGATTTTATAGAATAAAACATTTGTTTACTGTGACTAAGATTTTACAGAATAAAACGTTTGTTTACGGTGACAAGATTACGAATCTTGTTTTTTGACTAAGTTTTAGAATAAAATATTTTGGTACTGATTTTGAATAAAACGTTTTTTACACTAAGTTTAGTAAATTTTTTACTGACTAGTTTTTCAAAAACACTTACAAATGAACAATCTTACCCTTTAAATATGTGGTACTGCATCGCAAACTTTTTTTCACCACTGTATTGACCACTGTTACACCACTATATTGACCACTATTACATCACTACACTGACCACTCTTACATCACTGTGCTGACCACTGTTACATCATGTACTGACCACTGTCATATCACTACACTGACCATTGTTACATCACTACACTGACCACTTTTCATCACTATACTGACCACTGTTACATCACTACACTGACCACTGTTACATCACTACACTGACCACTGTTACATCACTACACTGACCATTGTTACATCACTACACTGACCACTGTTACATCACTACACTGACCACTTACATCACTGTACTGACCACTGTTATATCACTACACTGACCACTGTTACATCACTGTACTGACCACGTTGCTGAGTATCTCAAGAGGCAGCTTCTGGCCAGACCTTGACATAGAAGACATGCACGGTCTCACTGGTGCGACTGGCCACAGCGTCCAGTTGCTGGAGGTCAGACAGGAACTCTGGCCGGTCAGTCTGCAGCATAGTAGTGACGGCAACACACTGCTGTTGGGCACCTCCTGCAACACACACTTCCTTAGTTCACTCTGTCTGTCTGACCACCTCTATATGCATCTGTCTGTCTGTCAGTCCACCTTTATATGCGTATGTCCATCTGTCTTGTGAGTCCGTCCGTCCGTCCGTCCGTCCGTCCGTCCGTCCGTCCGTCCGTCCGTCCGTCCGTCCGTCCGTCCGTCCGTCCGTCCGTCCGTCCGTCCGTCCGTCCGTCCGTCCGTCCGTCCGTCCGTCCGTCCGTCCGTCCGTCCGTCCGTCCGCCTTCGTCCGTCCGTCCGTCCGTCCGTCCGTCCGTCCGTCCGTCCGTCCGTCCGTCCGTCCGTCCGTCCGTCCGTCCGCGTCCGTCCGTCCGTCCGTCCGTCCATCCGTCCGCCCCTCCTTTCATTCAGTTTCCATGTGATACTTCAAGCGGATCCTTGGTGTTCACCAATATGCATCCAATTTTTAGGGATGTTTACAACTTGAAACTTGTATATTTACTTTATTGATGACAGATGACATGATAGAAGGTTACCTTGAGGACCTCTTGAGTGAGAGAAGGTTACCTTGAGGGCCTCAAGGGGAGGAAGGTTACCCTGAGGACCTCGAGGGAGAGAAGGTTACCTTGAGGGCCTCAAGGAGAGAAGGTTACCTTGAGGGCCTCAAGGTAGAGAAGGTTACCCTGGGGCCTCAAGGGAGAGAAGGTTACCTTGAGGGCCTCAAGGGAGAGAAGGTTACCTTGAGGGCCTTGAGGGAGAGAAGGTTACCTTGAGGGCCTCAAGGGAGAGAAGGTTACCTTGAGGGCCTCAAGGGAGAGGGGCCTTAAAGGGCCCCCAAGGGAGAGGGTTCCTTAAAGGGCCCAATGAACAAAGGTTCCCTTTAGGGCCACCAGGGAAAATTTTAATTGGGGGCCCAGTAGGAGTGAAGTGGGAAGGAGAGTTGGTTGTCGGAAGTGGAAATGAAAAGGTGTGAAGGAAGTGTTTTTAGTGAAAATTAGTGAGAGAATGTGGTGTGAGAGTGTGTGTAGTGAGAGTGTGTGTAGTGAGAGTATGTGTTGTGAGGTGTGTAATGAGAGTGTGTGTAGTGAGAGTTGTGTAGTGAAAAATGTGGTTGAGAGTGTGTGTAGTGAGAGTTGTGTAGTGAGAGTTGTGTAGTGAGTGTGTGAAATGAGAGTGTGTGAAATGAGAGTGTGTGTAGTGAGATTGTGAAATGAGAGTTGTGAAATGAGAGTTGTGAAATGAGAGTGTGTGTAGTGAGAGAAATTGGGGAGTGTGTGAGTGAGAGTATGTGTTTGAGATTTGTGAAATGAGATGTGTAATGAGAGTTGTGTAGGGAGATTTGTGTGTGGGGTGTGTGAAATGAGAGGTGTGTAGTGAGAGTATGTTTTGTGAGAGTGTTTTAATGAGAGTGTGTTAGTGAGAGTAAGGGAAGGTGGATTTGGGAAAGAGTTTGTTTAAGTGAAAAAGGAAAAAATTTTAAAATAAAAAGAGGGGTGGTAGTGAAGAGTGTGTGAAAGAGTTTGAAAGTGAAAGTAGGGGTGTAATGAAAAGAAAATTGTTTTTAAAAATGGGGAAAAAATGAGAGGTGTGAGGAGAGTGTGTGTAATGAGAGTATTTTAATGAGAGTGTGTGTAATGAGAGTGTGTGTAGTGGTGTTGAGAGTTGTGTAGTGAGAGTGTGTGTAATGAGAGTATGTGTAGTGAGAGTGTGTGTAATGAGAGTATGTGTAGTGAGAGTGTGTGTAATGAGAGTATGTGTAGTGAGAGTGTGTGTAATGAGAGTATGTGTAGTGAGAGTGTGTGTAATGAGAGTATGTGTAGTGAGAGTGTGTGTAATGAGAGTGTGTGTAGTGAGAGTGTGTGTAATGAGAGTATGTGTAGTGAGAGTGTGTGTAATGAGAGTATGTGTAGTGAGAGTGTGTGTAATGAGAGTATGTGTAATGAGAGTGTGTGTAGTGAGAGTGTGTGTAATGAGAGTATGTGTAGTGAGAGTGTGTGTAATGAGAGTGTGTGTAGTGAGAGTGTGTGTAATGAGAGTATGTGTAGTGAGAGTGTGTGTAGTGAGAGTGTGTGTAATGAGAGTGTGTGTAGTGAGAGTATGTGTAGTGAGAGTGTGTGTAGTGAGAGTGTGTGTAATGAGAGTGTGTATAGTGAGAATATGTGTAGTGAGTGTGTGAAGTGAGAGTATGTGTTGTGAGAGTGTGTAATGAGAGTGTGTATAGTGAGAGTATGTGTAGTGAGAGAATGTGGTGTGAGGTGTGTGTAGTGAGAGTGTGTGTAGTGAGAGTATGTGTAGTGAGTGTGTGTAATGAGAGTGTGTGTAGTGAGAGTGTGTGGAGAGTGTGTGTAATGAGAGTGTGTGTAGTGAGAGTATGTGTAATGAGAGTGTGTGTAGTGAGAGTGTGTGTAGTGAGAGTGTGTGTAGTGAGAGTATGTGTAATGAGAGTATGTGTAGTGAGAGTATGTGTAATGAGAGTGTGTGTAGTGAGAGTGTGTGTAATGAGAGTGTGTGTAGTGAGAGTATTTAGTGAGAGTATGTGTAGTGAGAGTGTGTGTAGTGAGAGTATGTGTAATGAGAGTGTGTGTAGTGAGAGTATGTGTAGTGAGAGTGTGTGTAGTGAGAGTGTGTGTAATGAGAGTGTGTATAGTGAGAAATTTTTAGTGAGAGTGTGTGTAGTGAGAGTATGTGTAGTGAGTGTGTGTAATGAGAGTGTGTGTAGTGAGAGTGTGTGTAGTGAGTGTGTGTAATGAGAGTGTGTGTAGTGAGAGTATGTGTAGTGAGAGTGTGTAAGGAGAGTGTGTGTAGTGAGAGTGTGTGTAGTGAGAGTGTGTGTAATGAGAGTATGTGTAGTGAGAGTATGTGTAGTGAGTGTGTGTAATGAGTGTGTGTAGTGACAGTATGTGTAGTGAGTATGTGTAATGAGAGTGTGTGTAGTGAGAGTATGTGTAGTGAGTGTGTGTAATGAGAGTGTGTGAAATGAGAGTGTGTGTAGTGGGGTTTTGTGAAATGAGAGTGTGTGTAGGGGAGAAGTGAGTGTGTGTAATGAGAGTGTGTGCAGTGAGAGTATGTGTAGTGAGTGTGTGTAATGAGAGTGTGTGTAATGAGAGTGTGTGTAATGAGAGTGTGTGCAGTGAGAGTATGTGTAGTGAGTGTGTGTAGTGAGAGTATGTGTAATGAGAGTGTGTGTAGTGAGAGTATGTGTAGTGAGTGTGTGTAATGAGAGTGTGTGTAATGAGAGTATGTGTAGTGAGTGTGTGTAATGAGAGTGTGTGTAATGAGAGTATGTGTAATGAGAGTGTGTGTAGTGAGAGTATGTGTAGTGAGAGTGTGTGTAGTGAGAGTATGTGTAGTGAGAGTGTGTGTAGTGAGAGTGTGTGTAGTGAGAGTATGTGTAATGAGAGTGTGTGTAGTGAGAGTGTGTGTAGTGAGAGTATGTGTAGTGAGAGTGTGTGTAGTGAGAGTATGTGTAATGAGAGTGTGTGTAGTGAGAGTGTGTGTAGTGAGAGTATGTGTAGTGAGAGTGTTTAATGAGAGTGTGTGTAGTGAGAGTATGTGTAGTGAGAGTATGTGTAGTGAGAGTGTGTAATGAGAGTATGTGTAGTGAGAGTGTGTGTAGTGAGAGTGTGTGTAGTGTGTGTGTGTGTAGTGAGAGTATGTGTAATGAGAGTGTGTGTAATGAGAGTGTGTGTAGTGAGAGTATGTGTAGTGAGTGTGTGTAATGAGAGTATGTGTAGTGAGTGTGTGTAATGAGATTGTGTGTGGGAGTGTGTGTAATGAGAGTGTGTGTAATGAGAGTATGTGTAATGAGAGTGTGTGTAATGAGAGTATGTGTAGTGAGTGTGTGTAATGAGAGTGTGTGTAATGAGAGTATGTGTAATGAGAGTGTGTGTAGTGAGAGTATGTGTAGTGAGAATGTGTATAGTGAGAGTGTGTATAGTGAGAGTGTGTGTAGTGAGAGTGTGTGTAGTGAGAGTATGTGTAGTGAGAGTATGTGTAGTGAGAGTGTGTATAGTGAGAGTGTGTATAGTGAGAGTGTGTGTAGTGAGAGTGTGTGTAGTGAGAGTATGTGTAGTGAGAGTATGTGTAGTGAGAGTGTGTATAGTGAGAGTGTGTATAGTGAGAGTGTGTATAGTGAGAGTATGTGTAATGAGAGTGTGTGTAATGAGAATATGTGTAATGAGTGTGTATAGTGAGAGTATGTGTAGTGAGAGTGTGTATAGTGAGAGTGTGTATAGTGAGAGTGTGTATAGTGAGAGTATGTGTAATGAGAGTGTGTGTAGTGAGAGTGTGTATAGTGAGAGTATGTGTAGTCAGAGTGTGTTTAGTGAGAGTGTGTGTAGTGAGAGTATGTGTAATGAGAGTGTGTATAGTGAGAGTGTGTTTAGTGAGAGTGTGTATAGTGAGAGTGTGTGTAGTGGGAGTATGTGTAGTGAGAGTGTGTGTAGTGAGAGTATGTGTAGTGAGAGTGTGTATAGTGAGAGTGTGTATAGTGAGAGTGTGTATAGTGAGAGTGTGTATAGTGAGAGTATGTGTAATGAGAGTGTGTGTAGTGAGAGTGTGTATAGTGAGAGTATGTGTAGTGAGAGTGTGTATAGTGAGAGTATGTGTAGTGAGAGTGTGTGTAGTGAGAGTGTGTGTAGTGGGGTTGTGAAATAGGGGGAAGGGGGTGTGTGTAGTGAGAGTGTGTATAGTGAGAGTGTGTGTAGTGAGAGTATGTGTAGTGAGAGTGTGTGTAGTGAGAGTATGTGTAGTGAGAGTATGTGTAGTGAGAGTTTTTTTTATAGTGAGAGTATGTGTAGTGAGAGTTTTTTTTATAGTGAGAGTATGTGTAGTGAGAGTTTTTTATAGTGAGAGTATGTGTAGTGAGAGTTTTTTTATAGTGAGAGTATGTGTAGTGAGAGTATGTGTAGTGAGAGTATGTGTAGTGAGAGTATGTGTAGTGAGAGTTTTTTTATAGTGAGAGTATGTGTAGTGAGAGTGTGTGTAGTGAGAGTATGTGTAGTGAGAGTATGTGTAGTGAGAGTATGTGTAGTGAGAGTTTTTTTATAGTGAGAGTATGTGTAGTGAGAGTGTGTGTAGTGAGAGTGTGTATAGTGAGAGTGTGTGTAGTGAGAGTATGTGTAATGAGAGTGTGTGTAGTGAGAGTGTGTGTAATGAGAGTATGTGTAGTGAGAGTATGTGTAGTGAGACTGTGTGTAGTGAGAGTATGTGTAGTGAGTGTGTGTGGTGAGAGTGTGTGTAGTGAGAGTATGTGTAGTGAGTGTGTGTAATGAGAGTATGTGTAATGAGAGTGTGTATAGTGAGAGTGTGTGTAGTGAGAGTGTGTGTAGTGAGAGTATGTGTAGTGAGTGTGTGTAATGAGAGTGTTTTGGGGAGAGTGTGTGTAGTGAGAGTGTGTGTTGAGAGTGTGTGGGAGAGAGTGTGGGGAGAGTGTGTGTAGTGAGTGTGTGTAGTGAGAGTGTTTTAATGAGGTGTGTGGTGAGAGTATGTGTAGTGAGATTTGGGGGGAGAGTGTGTGTAATGAGAGTGTTTTAATGAGAGGTTTTAATGAGAGTGTGTGTAGTGAGAGTATGTGTAGTGAGAGTGTGTGTAGTGAGTGTGTGTAGTGAGAGTGTGTGTAATGAGAGTGTGTGTAGTGAGTGTGTGTGGTGAGAGTGTGTGTAGTGAGAGTATGTGTAGTGAGTGTGTGTAATGAGAGTGTGTGTAGTGAGAGTGTGTGTAGTGAGAGTGTGTGTAGTGAGAGTGTGTGTAGTGAGAGTGTGTGTAGTGAGAGTATGTGTAGTGAGAGTGTGTGTAGTGAGAGTATGTGTAGTGAGAGTATGTGTAGGGAGTGTGTTAATGAGAGTGTGTGTAGTGAGAGTATGTGTAGTGAGGTGTGTGTAATGAGAGTGTGTGTAGTGAGAGTGTGTGTAGTGAGAGTGTGTGTAGTGAGAGTGTGTGTAGTGAGAGTATGTGTAGTGAGAGTATGTGTAGTGAGAGTGTGTGTAGTGAGAGTGTGTGTAGTGAGAGTGTGTGCAGTGAGAGTGTGTGTAATGAGAGTGTGTGTAATGAGAGTGTGTGTAGTGAGAGTATGTGTAGTGAGAGTATGTGTAATGAGAGTGTGTGTAGTGAGAGTATGTGTAGTGAGTGTGTGTAATGAGAGTGTGTGTAGTGAGAGTGTGTGTAATGAGAGTATGTATAGTGAGAGTATGTGTAGTGAGAGTATGTGTAATGAGAGTGTGTGTAGTGAGAGTATGTGTAGTGAGAGTGTGTGTGTAATGAGAGTGTGTGTAGTGACACTCACCTGGGAGGGTGGCACTCTGTGGCAGGGTTTGGGAATGGGGCATTGGCGTATTGGTCAAGCACACGTTCGGACACTCGCTTCTCAAACTGGACCTGGTCTGTGATGAAGGACCGTAGCTTGGTCAGCTCATCCGAGTGATCAAGTAGAGTCTTCTCCAGTGAGGGGACACTCTTGTCTCTGTCACGCCAAACACAATCTGTCAAAACTCTATACTACTTCTCCAGTGAGGGGACACTCTTGTCTCTGTCACGCCAAACACAATCTGTCAAAACTCTATACTACTTCTCCAGTGAGGGGTCACTCTTGTCTCTGTCACGCCAAACACAATCTGTCAAAAGCTATACTACTTCTCCAGTGAGGGGACACTCTTGTCTCTGTCATGCCAAACACAATTTGTCAAAACTCTGTCCCTGTTACCCTGACTTAAGGCTTAGGTGTGACAGAATGTTGTCGTTATTATAATATTTACTTTTATACTCACACACGGAAGGAAGGAATGTTGTCGACAGTCTCTGGGAAGTATCTGTGTTTGATGTTGTAGTGCACTCCAACGTCATCCACAGGCTCCGGCCGCCTCGCTGGCACTAGTGCCGCACTAGAGGTGCACTGCAGCACAACACATTTCATACATATATGCCAACACATCTTACATATATGTCAATACATCTTCCATACATGCCAACAAATGTTATATACACTCCAACACATCTTACATACATTCTTCCAACACGCCTTACATGCATTCTAACACATGTTATCTACACTCCTCCAACACACTTTACATACATTCCAATATCCAATACACGTTACCTACACTCTTCCCAACACACCTTACAAACATTTCAACAAAAGTCAATCTAGCACATCTTACATTTATTCCAACATATTTTGCATACACTCCAACACATTACACATGCACTCCAAGACACCTGGTGTGTATTTCTATATATATTGCATACATTCCAACACATCTTACAGACATGCCAACATGTCTAGCATACATGTCTTGCATACACCTTAACACACACTGCATACACTCCGACAAATCTGTCATACATTCCAACACATCTTTCATACACTCCAACACATCTTTCATACACTCCAACACATCTTTCATACACTTCAACACACACATACATTTGCCACAAGATATCTCACAAACACACCAACCTATTACGCATGTGTCGTTCATGTGTGTCTGCGAACTGTAAATATGCTGCATATATAACACAACTGAATTGTTTAACAAAACTGAACAGATTTGCCAATAAATAAGTTTCAGTTGGCAGGTAAATACTCGGCTTAAGTCTTTCCAGTAATAATATTGTCGCAAATCACGTAAACACATAAATTTTACTGGTTAGAAATAGTTGACGAGTTACTTTTTGTTCTCTTGGTAGATGGCGCAGCTGCATGTTCCAGACGTAGCGACCAAACGGGCCTCGGATCAGTGCGGTGACAGTGGGCAGGGAGTCTGTGACAACAAAAGGAAGACATTGGTCAAGACACCACTTAGAGGTCATTTTAAACAATGACAGCCATCACCTGGCTCTGTCTTAGGACATTCCACACAGGTAAAGATCTGTATTAAATAAATCAGCATTTATATATGGCAAGGTGAACTCAAAATAGTTCTCACGACGTGTCATCCACTGCATACACATTACACAACAAAGTTGCCAAAAAGTGGCTAAAATTAGCCTAGATATAAAACAAATGAACGGCCACTGGAGTTGGTCACATATCCTGAGAATCAGACTGTCCTGGGTCAAAATAAACAATTTAACCCACTGACCTGCAGGACTTGTAGCTTTTCACAAAGAACAGTAAATGAATGGAACAGATTATCAGCTGATTGTGTAGGTGCTAGTAGTGTTAATATGTTTAATTAAAAATAAAATCGACATATACCTAAGAAGGACGGGGTACATTTAGATAGATAGGTTGGACTCTCGATAAGCCACAGGGCTTCCTTGTACACCTGCCATCTAGAGTTGATTCTCTAGGTGGCAATCTTGTTAAACCTTGTTACATCTTAATATGTTATTCATCCTCAGGAAAAACCATTAGTCCCCATTTCTGAAAAATCCTCAAATGGCAACCGTTTATGATAAATGACAATTTCACAACCAATCACACAACATAATAAGTTTATCCAAACGAGTGTAAAATAGCTACTCGCCTGTGTTAGGCAAGTGTTTAGGCAAAGGAATTTTTACTTGAATCGAGTGAGGCGGCAAGGGTTAACTTTGACCTCTCCTGTGTGTGTACCTCAGCCTATTATAAGAGACTGTTGAGAGAGACTGAGTTAGATGGTGAGTATAATATAGGAGACTTTGATGAGATTGAGTGAGACTGTCTGCATACAGTAAGAGACTGTTGAGAGACTTACGCTAGGCACACACCTACCGATTTTCAGCACACACCTACCAACTAGTCGGCATAAAATCAGTCGGCCGATGCAGTCAGTAGGTGTGGGCTGAAATTTAAGCCAACAGTCGGCCATATTCCACCGATTAATGCCAATTCAAACGTTAAATAGGTGGTTAGCGCTAATCCGCAGTCGGCGTTAAATAAATAGATAATGCATTTCGTTGCTGGAAGATTAAATCTGGTTAAATGCGCAAGCCATATCATTGTGAAGGCTGGCGAAGCTCCAAATAATTATGATGTAACAACATTTTTTTCTTGACAACCATTTTGGCCTGCTCTTGGTGAGATTGCCGCTCTGTACCTGCATACTTTCCCTTTGTGTAAGTGGTGTTACCATGGTCAACAGATTGTCGAATAAGTGAGGTGGCATTCTTAAGAAATTTAATAGCTGTCCTGTTCCTTTTGGCGCAGTCCTTGAACTAAATTTACATACGCCCCTCACATTCTTTCTGCTGATTTTTCGTAGTCGATGACGGCGGTGGTGGCAACATCGTAATGACACAACTATTGTTATCGCCAGTCCCAAACTCATAATTTCTTCCTCTATTAACGGTGTCATTCTTGTGAATAAATTCTCTTTCAAGTAAACACCCAAGAAAGGGTAAACGCACATATTTATAATGGATTTTGAGGTTGTCATGTGCTGGCAAAAGTCGGCCCGCTAGTCAGTGGAACTAACAAGCATTAAGCATCAAATGCTTTTTAAGCTGAGTGCCAACTGAAGTCGGCGTCAATCGGTAGGTGTGTTTTTAGTGTTAGTGAGACGGTGTGCATACAGTGAGAATCTCTTGAGAGACAGGGCGGGACTGTGTGCATAGAGTAAGAGACCGTAGTAAGAGACTGAGAGAGACTGTATTCATACAGTAAGAGACCGTAGTAAGAGACTGGGGGAGACTGTATTCATACAGTACGAGACCGTAGTAAGAGACTGAGAGAGACTGTATTCATACAATAAGAGACGGTAGTAAGAGACTGAGAGAGACTGTATGCATACAGTACGAGACTATAGTAAGAGACTGAGAGAGACTGTATGCATACAGTAAGAGACCGTAGTAAGAGACTGAGAGAGACTGTATTCATACAGTAAGAGACCGTAGTAAGAGACTGGGAGAGACTGTATTCATACAGTACGAGACCGTAGTAAGAGACTGAGAGAGACTGTATTCATACAATAAGAGACGGTAGTAAGAGACTGAGAGAGACTGTATTCATACAGTACGAGACTATAGTAAGAGACTGAGAGAGACTGTATTCATACAGTAAGAGACCGTAGTAAGAGACTGAGAGAGACTGTATTCATACAGTAAGAGACTGTAGTAAGAGACTGAGAGAGACTGTATTCATACAGTAAGAGACGGTAGTAAGAGACTGAGAGAGACTGTATTCATACAGTAAGAGACCGTAGTAAGAGACTGAGAGAGACTGTATTCATACAGTAAGAGACCGTAGTAAGAGACTGAGAGAGACTGTATTCATACAGTAAGAGACTGTAGTAAGAGACTGAGAGAGACTGTATTCATACAGTAAGAGACTGTAGTAAGAGACTGAGAGAGACTGTATTCATACAGTAAGAGACCGTAGTAAGAGACTGAGAGAGACTGTATTCATACAGTAAGAGACCGTAGTAAGAGACTGAGAGAGACTGTATTCATACAGTACGAGACCGTAGTAAGAGACTGGGGAGACTGTATTCATACAGTAAGAGACCGTAGTAAGAGACTGAGAGAGACTGTATTCATACAGTAAGAGACCGTAGTAAGAGACTGAGAGAGACTGTATTCATACAGTAAGAGACTGTAGTAAGAGACTGAGAGAGACTGTATTCATACAGTAAGAGACCGTAGTAAGAGACTGAGAGAGACTGTATTCATACAGTAAGAGACTGTAGTAAGAGACTGAGAGAGACTGTATTCATACAGTAAGAGACTGTAGTAAGAGACTGAGAGAGACTGTAGTCATACAGTAAGAGACTGTAGTAAGAGACTGTAGTCATACAGTAAGAGACTGTAGTAAGAGACTGAGAGAGACTGTATTCATACAGTAAGAGACTGTAGTAAGAGACTGAGAGAGACTGTATTCATACAGTAAGAGACTGTAGTAAGAGACTGAGAGAGACTGTATGCATACAGTAAGAGACCATAGTAAGAGACTGAGAGAGACTGTATGCATACAGTAAGAGACCGTAGTAAGAGACTGAGAGAGACTGTATTCATACAGTAAGAGACCGTAGTAAGAGACTGAGAGAGACTGTATTCATACAGTAAGAGACTGTAGTAAGAGACTGAGAGAGACTGTATTTATAAAGTAAGAGACCGTAGTAAGAGACTGAGAGAGACTGTATTCATACAGTAAGAGACCGTAGTAAGAGACTGAGAGAGACTGTATTCATACAGTAAGAGACCGTAGTAAGAGACTGAGAGAGACTGTATGCATACAGTAAGAGACCGTAGTAAGAGACTGAGAGAGACTGTATGCATACAGTAAGAGACCGTAGTAAGAGACTGAGAGAGACTATATTCATACAGTACGAGACTGTAGTAAGAGACTGAGAGAGACTATATTCATACAGTAAGAGACTGTAGTAAGAGACTGAGAGAGACTGTATTCATACAGTAAGAGACCGTAGTAAGAGACTGAGAGAGACTGTGTTCATACAGTAAGAGACTGTAGTAAGAGACTGAGAGAGACTGTATTTATAAAGTAAGAGACCGTAGTAAGAGACTGAGAGAGACTGTATTCATACAGTAAGAGACCGTAGTAAGAGACTGAGAGAGACTGTATTCATACAGTAAGAGACCGTAGTAAGAGACTGAGAGAGACTGTATGCATACAGTAAGAGACCGTAGTAAGAGACTGAGAGAGACTGTATTCATACAGTACGAGACTGTAGTAAGAGACTGAGAGACTATATTCATACAGTAAGAGACTGTAGTAAGAGACTGAGAGAGACTATATTCATACAGTAAGAGACTGTAGTAAGAGACTGAGAGAGACTGTATTCATACAGTAAGAGACGGTAGTAAGAGACTGAGAGAGACTGTATTCATACAGTAAGAGACCGTAGTAAGAGACTGAGGGGAGACTGTATTCATACAGTAAGAGACTGTAGTAAGAGACTGAGAGAGACTGTATTCATACAGTAAGAGACTGTAGTAAGAGACTGAGAGAGACTGTATTCATACAGTAAGAGACCGTAGTAAGAGACTGAGAGAGACTGTATTCATACAGTAAGAGACTGTAGTAAGAGACTGAGAGAGACTGTATTCATACAGTAAGAGACTGTAGTGAGAGACTGAGAGAGACTGTATTCATACAGTAAGAGACTGTAGTGAGAGACTGAGAGAGACTGTATTTATAAAGTAAGAGACTGTAGTAAGACACTGAGAGAGACTGTATTCATACAGTAAGAGACTGTAGTAAGAGACTGAGAGAGACTGTATTCATACAGTAAGAGACTGTAGTAAGAGACTGAGAGAGACTGTATTCATACAGTAAGAGACTGTAGTAAGAGACTGAGAGAGACTGTATTCATACAGTAAGAGACTGTAGTAAGAGACTGAGAGAGACTGTATTCATACAGTAAGAGACTGTAGTAAGAGACTGAGAGAGACTGTATTCATACAGTAAGAGACTGTAGTAAGAGACTGAGAGAGACTGTATTCATACAGTAAGAGACTGTAGTAAGAGACTGAGAGAGACTGTATTCATACAGTAAGAGACTGTAGTAAGAGACTGAGAGAGACTATATGCATACAGTACGAGACTGTTGCGAGAGACTTAAAGCATACAGTGAGACCTAGAAACCACTGAGAAAACTGCTCCAACAGGCCCACCAGTATCAGGACTGAAGGACAAAGTAAAAGCAGTGACAGGTGTGGAGACTGTCTCCATGTCAGTGTATCTGTGTCACCGAGTGGAGAGTGTTCGCATACAGTGCCTCGTCCAGCAGGGAAAAGAGGGACTCCGGCCACAGGGAAAAGGGGGGAATGTATCCATACAGTCAGAGCCAGTCAAGTGAGAGATGTTTCTAATGGTGTATTAAGTGTATGTGAGAGTCTGTATTCTGTGAGACCCGGTGTGAGCTGTGTGAGTGTATTTCTACAGTGAGCATGTGTAGACATGTTTATACATACATGTGTAAGTGTAGAGTTTGTTTATAGTAAGTATGTGTGTGAGTGTGTGAGTGTGTGTCATGTGTGTGTGTGAGATGGTGAGAGACTGTGTATGTAGAGATTGTAGTGAGTGAGTGAGACTGTTTATACGTAAGAGACTGTGTGTATGTTTGTTTATACGTAGACTGTCTGAGAGTTTGTTTATACAGTATGAGACTTTGGTGTAGAGCTGTATTTACAGTAAGAGCTGTATAATGAGACTGTGAGAGACTGTATTCTACAGTGAGATGTGTTTAAAATGCCCTAAGATGATTCATACGCCACAGACCGTACCTAAGCACTGAGAGACTGTATTCATACAGTAAGAGACGTAGTAAGAGACTGAGAGACTGTATTCATACAGTAAGAGACATAGAGACTGAGAGAGACTGTATTCATACAGTAAGAGACCCTGTAAGAGCTGGAGGACTGTATTCATACAGTAGGACTGGTAGTAAGAACTGAGAGAGACTGTATTCATACAGTAAGAGACGGTAGTAAGAGACTGAGAGAGACTGTATTCATACAGTAAGAGACCGTAGTAAGAGACTGAGAGAGACTGTATTCATACAGTACGAGACTGTAGTAAGAGACTGAGAGAGACTGTATTCATACAGTAAGAGACGGTAGTAAGAGACTGGGAGAGACTGTATTCATACAATAAGAGACCGTAGTAAGAGACTGAGAGAGACTGTATTCATACAATAAGAGACCGTAGTAAGAGACTGAGAGAGACTGTATTCATACAGTACGAGACTATAGTAAGAGACTGAGAGAGACTGTATTCATACACTAAGAGACCGTAGTAAGAGACTGAGAGAGACTGTATTCATACAGTACGAGACTATAGTAAGAGACTGAGAGAGACTGTATTCATACAGTACGAGACTGTAGTAAGATACTGAGAGAGACTGTATTCATACAGTAAGAGACTGTAGTAAGAGACTGAGAGAGACTGTATTCATACAGTACGAGGCTGTAGTAAGAGACTGAGAGAGACTGTATTCATACAGTAAGAGACTGTAGTAAGAGACTGAGAGAGACTGTATTCATACAGTAAGAGACTGAGAGACTGTATGCATACAGTACGAGACTGTTGCGAGAGACTGAGTGCGACTGTGCGTACCTCGACCCACTGTCAGAGACTGCTCCAACAGGCCCACCAGTATCAGGCCGTCAAGGACAAAGTAGCGCAGTGACAGGTGTGGTGACGTGTCTCCAGTGTCAGTGTCATCGTCCGTGTCACCACAGTGGCAGTGTCGCAGCAGTGCCTCTTCGTCCAGCAGGGAACAGAGGGACTCCGGCCCACAGGGAGGAGGGAAGGATCCCTACAGTCAGAGTCAGTCAAGTGTGTATGTTTCTATGTGTATTAATGTGTATGTGAGTGTGTGTGGATGTGTGTGTGCATGTGTGTATGTGTTTGTCTATGTGTGCATGTTTATACATGTTTATATATAAATGTGTCTGTGTATGTTTGTTTGTATGTATATGTGTCTGTGTGTATGTTTATGTTTGTTTATACGTACATGTCTGTGTCTGTTTGTTCATATGTATATGTGTCTGTGTGTATGTGTATGTTTGTTTATATGTACATGTCTGTGTATGTTTGTTTATATGTATATGTGTCTGTGTGTATGTGTATGTTTGTTTATATGTATATGTGTCTGTGTGTATGTGTATGTGTATGTTTGTTTATACGTACATGTGTCTGTGTCTGTTTGTATATATGTATATGTGTCTGTGTGTATGTGTATGTTTGTTTATGTGTATATGTGCATCTGTGCGTCTATGTATCTATGTGTATGTGTTATGATGCCCTAAGATGACTTCAGTACGCCATCAGGCCGTCCACCTCTGTCCACTCACCACACTGTCCATGATAGCGGTCAGAAGTTGTTCCGCTGCGTCTTTCACCCTCATTGACACTGGCTTCAGCTCTTTCTCACCCTTCAGCTTGGGCACCTCACTGGCTCGGTTCTAAAACACACCCCTTCTTGTTTTTTTATGTTGCTATGGTAACAACCACACTGGAGTAATTCCAAGCAGAGATAATCAGAATGGCAATAAAATGTGTAGTTGTATCCATAGCTCATTAAGTTAACCTTTTGTTCCTAAATCTTTACCGAGTTGTTAGTTGAAAGTTGTGTTTACATAGAAACAAATGATACCTTCTCCTGATGATACAAGTATCCTTGGATGAGACGGATATTTTCCCATAATTCTCAAATACACCTTTAAATTCCTTACGAACATAATAATGGCATTTTGTCTCTTAGTGTCCTCTTTGAAGGGGGGTCAAGAAAAGGTGTACTGTTTGTATGCTTCCAAAACTGCTGACAGATACGAAAGACCCCTTACTTTAATGCATCTATTTCTGAAATGCACCAAATGGTGGTGCTACACAGCATGACCAGCTGTAAAAGTGGCAAAGGGAGATTTTAAATGACAGAATGGTCAAGTGGCTAAGATGTTTGATAAGTGAAACCGTACATCTGCTTGTGTCTTGTGATAAGTCGTGATACACAAAAGACCTAGGGTACTTACCCAACATAAGATAACATTTTATACAGTTGGAATGTCATGAATAAAACAGTTGCATCTATTTCCTCACATCATGCAATATCTGTTAAAGCACGGCAGACATTATAAACATGAGTGTCATCGCCACCATCACAGGGACTAGTTATTATCTGCATTAATAACAGCTCCAGGCAACCAACACCAGGCGGTTAGTATTTATACATATCTGAATAACACTTAACCGTAAATTCACAGTACAACTTACTGCAGGTCACAAGTGGAATATAGGAAATGAAGTCTTGGGAAAAAGTCACAGGAAATAAAGTCACGGAGACAATAGGAGACATTACTTTCAATATATAATTAACACTAATCATTATACTGTAATATACATTTGAAAACCATAAATTGATATATTAAACATAAACCTAAAATGTTGCACAGTAAAATATAATTGTTCTATAATTATTTCCTACAATTCCTAATGTTTGTATTCTTCAAAATGTGAAACAAATGGCAGACAAATTGCTTGTACGTACAGACAAATTGCTCTTACCCCACAGGTTTGTTTTCTGTTATTAATAGCCACAGGTAGTAGTCACATATAAAGGTGATTACATTTTGTAAAAGTATTTTATTTATTTATTGACACATTTATTTTTAATATACATTTACCAACTTGTTTGTTCCTTTCTTGTGTTTTTAGTTTTACAGAAATTTATGTGCACCACATTTCTCCAATTTCAATGTTTAAATCTGTTGTGTCTAGATCTGCATAACAAAGCAAGGCAAATTATACAGTACAACAAACCATGACCATTTACATCAAAGAAACATGTTCAAATGAACACTTGGAGCTATGAGACGACACATGCAGGTACATCATGTATCATATGTACTGGACAGTGACACAACAAACACACCTGAACCACCAACGAACCACCACTGTGCAAACACAGACAGCAACCAGCAACCCCCAAGCCAGAGACACCCACAGACAGACACGACAGGACTGTGAGTGAGACACCTCACAGACACGACAGGACTGCGAGTGAGACACCTCACAGACAGACACGACAGGACTGCGAGTGAGACACCTCACAGACACGACAGGACTGCGAGTGAGACACCTCACAGACAGACACGACAGGACTGTGAGTGAGACACCTCACAGACACGACAGGACTGCGAGTGAGACAACTCACAGACAGACACGACAGGACTGCGAGTGAGACACCTCACAGACAGACACGACAGGACTGCGAGTGAGACACCTCACAGACAGACACGACAGGACTGCGAGTGAGGAAACTCACAGACAGACACGACAGGACTGCGAGTGAGACACCTCACAGACAGACACGACAGGACTGCGAGTGAGACACCTCACAGACAGACACGACTGCGAGTGAGACACCTCACAGACAGACATGACAGGACTGCGAGTGAGACACCTCACATACAGACACGACAGTACTGCGAGTGAGACACCTCACAGACAGACACGACAGGACTGCGAGTGAGACACCTCACAGACACGACAGGACTGCGAGTGAGACACCTCACAGACAGACACGACAGGACTGTGAGTGAGACACCTCACAGACACGACAGGACTGTGAGTGAGACACCTCACAGACATGACAGGACTGGAGTGAGACACCTCACAGACAGACACGACAGGACTGCGAGTGAGACACCTCACAGACAGACACGACAGGACTGCGAGTGAGACACCTCACAGACACGACAGGACTGCGAGTGAGACACCTCACAGACACGACAGGACTGTGAGTGAGACACCTCACAGACAGACAGACAGGACTGCGAGTGAGACACCTCACAGACACGACAGGACTGTGAGTGAGACACCTCACAGACAGACACACAGGACTGTGAGTGAGACACCTCACAGACAGACACGACAGGACTGTGAGTGAGACACCTCACAGACACGACAGGACTGTGAGTGAGACACCTCACAGACAGACACGACAGGACTGGAGTGAGACACCTCACAGACACGACAGGACTGGGTGAGACACCTCACAGACAGACACGACAGGACTGTGAGTGAGACACCTCACAGACAGACACAGGACTGTGAGTGAGACACCTCACAGACAGACACGACAGGACTGTGAGTGAGACACCTCACAGACAGACACAACAGGACTGTGAGTGAGACACCTCACAGACAGACACGACAGGACTGTGAGTGAGACACCTCACAGACAGACACAACAGGACTGTGAGTGAGACACCTCACAGACAGACACAACAGGACTGTGAGTGAGACACCTCACAGACAGACACAACAGGACTGTGAGTGAGACACCTCACAGACAGACACAACAGGACTGTGAGTGAGACACCTCACAGACAGACACGACAGGACTGTGAGTGAGACACCTCACAGACAGACACAACAGGACTGTGAGTGAGACACCTCACAGACAGACACAACAGGACTGTGAGTGAGACACCTCACAGACAGACACAACAGGACTGTGAGTGAGACACCTCACAGACAGACACGACAGGACTGTGAGTGAGACACCTCACAGACAGACACAACAGGACTGTGAGTGAGACACCTCACAGACAGACACAACAGGACTGTGAGTGAGACACCTCACAGACAGACACGATAGGACTGCGAGTGAGACACCTCACAGACAGACACAACAGGATGCTGAGTGGACACAACTCCACTGACCTCTCATACAATGGCCACAAACATGGCTATGCTAAACTGTCTAGTTTTATTTATTTTACACCACTCTAAAATATAAAAACATGCCATTTATATGCACATCAATTCTGGTTAAACAGCGTGCTTTATTGATGCTGCTCTCTCACATGGAAGTAGAACAAACCATGATGGAATGTTAAACTTTATTTATCTCATGAGAATCTAGGTTTCATGTTTGGTGAGAATAATGTGGCATGGTTTTGTGAGAATAATGTGGGGCGGTTGGATGAGAATAATGTGGCATGGTTTTGTGAGAATAATGTGGGGTGGTTAGATGAGAATAATGTGGGGTGGTTTTGTGAGAATAATGTGGCATGGTTTGGTGAGAATAATGTGGGGTGTTTGGTGAGAATAATGTGGCATGGTTTTGTGAGAATAATGTGGGGTGGTTTGGTGAGAATAATGTGGCATGGTTTTGTGAGAATAATGTAGCATGGTTTTGTGAGAATAATGTGGGGTGTTTGGTGAGAATAATATGGGGTGTTTGGTGAGAATAATATGGGGTGGTTTTATGAGAATAATGTGGCATGGTTTGGTGAGAATAATGTGTCATGGTTTGGTGAGAATAATGTCGGGTGGTTTGGTGACAATAATGTGGGGTGTTTGGTGATAATAATGTGGCATGATTTTGTGAGAATAATGTGGAGCAGTTGGATGAGAATAATGTGGCATGGTTTTGTGAGAATAATGTGGGGTGGTTTGATGAGAATAATGTGGGATGGTTTGGTGAGAATAATGTGGCATGGTTTTGTGAGAATAATGTGGGGTGTTTGGTGAGAATAATGTGGCATGGTTTTGTGAGAATAAAGTGGGGTGGTTTTGTGAGAATAATGTTGCGTGGTTTTGTGAGAATAATGTGGAGTGGTTTTGTGATAATCATATCAGGTGGTTTGGTGAGAATAAAGTGGGGTGGTTTGATAGCATAACATCGGGTTGTTTTGCAGTGAGGGGAAGTGAGAGTGCATTTGCCCCTCCACCACAGGAGAGGCACAGTCGACGCAAGCGGCAAGCAAGGGTACTACCTGCTGCGAGGACGCGACTGCGTCATCACCGTGTGACATTCGAGTCTCCTTCTCATGTCTGTGTTTTGATGACACGACTGGGTACCTATGTACCTCAGCCGGGTCATCCACAAACTGACTTTGTGGCGGCTGGAAACAGGGTCAAGGTCACCATGTCACACCGTCACACACAACAAATGAAACAGCTGCTGACACGCTGACTGACGTTATTGAGACAGTCAACCAGTGTTCACAGTCGTCCAAAGGATATGAATTCTCTAGACCTGTGCCAGTTGAACACATCACAACCATAGGAGTTGGCTCTAACTAGAGCACACAGACATGTTTGGGTACACACTGTCACTTAGACCTGTCAACCCCGCCCCAGTCACTGTGCATGGACAGCTTTTGAGAACCTGTGTAATTCGTATTATTCTATCTATCTGTAATTACAAAATCACTAAGGTCATCACTGTGCAAAATCAGTCCATAATTACTTACATTGATAAATATAATTACAGTCATGACTAATAGGTTTATTTGGAGGGTAACTATGATATTTGGAAAAATTACAACATTATGATAAACCCAAGCCTGATGTGTTTAACTAGAACAGCTCAAGGCACATGTATAAATCACACATTAACAATATAACTGAAAAATATCCAAACAAATAAAGCGCAACGTAAACAAATCTCCTGGAACATATCAGAACATGAATGTTCTACAGTTCCTGCCTTTGAAAAATCACAAACATATCTTACATGTGTTGATAGACATATACTAAATCGCAACATTTTCGATGAATCAAAAATGAATCAACACTTTTCAAGCACCACTGTAAAACCAGTAAATAAAAGAACGTTGTGATTATAATTAAAAGATCCACAGCAGTAATGAGAGGAAACAGCACAGAGGCTCTAAAACATAAAACTCTGTCCATAACTAACACAAAATACAACCTAACCAGACATCAACAGTATCCCCAACTGTCCCAGTCCAACACAGCCAACTGATAGCTTCTGCTTATGTAGTTTGGAGGTAGAATGTTTAACAGACAGTCAACATGACCAGAGTTTACACAAATCTGTTAAATAATTTCTTTTTCTGTGTTCCCGCCAGTGTTGTAAAATACTGTAATCCACCCAGGCCGAACATGGCCTTGCAACAACTACTGTCGTACATTTGTTCACTAAATAACTCACCGATTCTCAGTGTGCAATTGTGTTTAAAATGGTTGAGCCACATTTTTACCGAGGACCCCCCAGTAACCGTTGAACCCCAGTTTGGGAACCCTTGACCAGGAACACTTCACCTCGTCTAACACATCACATGGACAACATAACCTGGGACCCACTGGCTCACAGAACGCAACCGCGTATACGGCGTCAAATAAAACTTCTTAATGTGATCACAAGATGGCACCACTGACCTGGGAGCGAGTGCCAGAGATGCCGAGTTCGACGACCTCTAGCACGGCCTGCAGACATTGTTTGTCCTGCATCAAGTAGTCGTGCTCTGTGAGCCACAGGACGAGACACTGGAAGGCAGCACAGATCATGGAGTGGAGGTCTTTGGAGTGAGCCGGGGCTGGACGACTACACTGGTACATGATGAACTCGCAGATCCAGTTGACTGTCCGCTTACACATCAGGATGTTTGGCGCGGTCAGCTTGACCTTTGCAAGGCCGGAGAGGACCTCAATGGCGGCCAGTGCGACATTCATCTCAATCTTCCACGACGCCATCAGCCGGTTACATACGAGTGACGTAGCGCGACCAAACACCTCATAGGCTGAGTCTGTGGGAAGACACCATAGTGAGGCTATAAACCACACACAGACATAAACCATACTGTACACTGGCAGCATTATCATAGGCTGACTCTGTCATATAAACCATCATTAACCATACTGTATACTTACATACATTCTCACATGCCGAGTCTGTCAGAACACTGTATTCATTTTATTAACCCAGTGCCACACTTGGCAATATTCTCAAGGTAACACATGCATTCATTTTTCTGTAAAACAACAAACTGGAATGCATGAGGGGATTTGTACATTCCAAAGGTCCAGACAAATGCCTTCAAACATTCTACTGCACTTAAAGGTACACAAACATGAAAAAGCTAAAGTCAGAAATTGCAGAAACTGCAACTCTCTGTGCACTTTTAAAAGAGCACATGCTAAATTAGACATCATTAACATTGAACATCATTATATGTATTAGCATTTTAACAGTGTTTTTTATTTTTATTTATATATATATATATATATATATATTTAATAATACCATTCAAATCATTTTAGTTGAAGTCTTTTGTTTCAATTTGAATATGTATTCAGTATTACATGTAATATAATATTTTATTTACATATTTGTTTAGCATTTCGACAATAATTTACATGTATACTATTATTGTAATACTCATGTAGATCAAATGTATATTTTGTAAGCTTATTATTATTAAATAAAGTTTATTATTATTATTATTATTATTAAAATGTGCTGAAGCCCTGTTCTAGAATAGGGAACTTTGCAGTTTTACCAAAGTATGAGCAATCCTTGTCATAAATAACTGACCAGTTTATTCTATGATTTCACTAAATATGTATAAATTAGCCAGCAGCTTATCACAGACATTAGACAGGTTACTTTGTGAGTGGATTTACACATAATTTCATTAAAAGATTTCGATCGTCAACTTTAAAGAGTAACACTAGACTAATGATGCAACACTAGGGTCTGTACGAGGTTCTTGTGACTACCTGGTGGGTGGTCCATGTGGAGACATCGCTGGGGACGGTCCTCACTGTCTTCAGTGCTGTCAATGGTCTCTTGAGCCGCCAACTCTGTGGCCTCATGTACAGCTAGGTCCTCAACACACAACATCAGACCACCTGGCAACATACAGGACCATATAAGACCAGGTCCTCAACACACAATGTCAGACCACCTGACAACATACAGGACCATACAAGACCAGGTCCTCAACACACAATGTCAGACCACCTGGCAACATACAGGACCATACAAGACCAGGTCCTCAACACAAAACATCAGACCACCTGACAATATACAGGACCATACAAGACCAGGTCCTCAACACATAACATCAGACCACCTGACAATATACAGGACCATACAAGACCAGGTCCTCAACACACAAGATCAGACCACTTGGCAACATACAGGATCTACCAGGTAATACTGCCATGGCTACATTTGCATGTGACAAAACAAATTAACATTATTAAGATAATTTTTTTTGGGAAATTTGATTTATATGAAGTGCAATTCCAAGTGCATATATTTACTTGCAACAAAGTACATTTATCTAAACATATACAGCTGAAAAGAAAGTTGTATCCATTTATTGACATTATACCTTGGATGAACAGACTCTAAAGTGAGTTCAACAAGCATATATAAATGCACACTCATAGACATTCAAAAATATATTCAAGCATAGATGCATATCCAGACACACACATACACACTGACATACACACATGCATGCATACACACACCAGGCCATTTGTACACATCTACATCCACGTACACACGCACGCATGCACGCACACACACAGGACTACACACACAGGACTACACACACAGCATTACCCCCATCTAATAATATCTGTGTGTTGGGCACAAGAGTGCACTGACTCCCCTAATAACGTGTGTTGGGCACAAGAGTACACTGACCCACCTAGTAACATGTGTGTTGGGCAATGACCCACCTAGTAATATACATGTGGTTGGCATAACATGTGTTGGGCACAAGAATGCACTGGCTCACGTAGTAACATGTGTGTTGGGCACAAGAGTGCACTGTCTCACCTAGTAACATGTGTGTTGGGTACAAGAGTGCACTGTCTCACCTAGTAACATGTGTGTTGGGTACAAGAGTGCACTTACTCATCTAGTAACATCTGTGTGTTGGGTACAAGAGTGCACAGACTCACCTAGTAACATCTGTGTTGGGCACAATAGTGCATTGACTCACCCAGTAACATATGTGTGTTGGGCACAAGAGTGCACCGACTTACCTAGTAACATGTGTGTTGGGTACAAGAGTGCACTTAATTACCTAGTAACATCTGTGTGTTGGGTACAAGAGTGCACTTACTCACCTAGTAACATCTGTGTGTTGGGTACAAGAGTGCACTGACTCACCTAGTAACATATGTGTGTTGGGTACAAGAGTGCACTGACTCACCTAGTAACATATGTGTGTTGGGTACAAGAGTGCACTGACTCAGGTGTAACATCTGTGGGTTGGGTACAAAACTGCACTGACTCACCTAGTAACATCTGTGTGTTGGGTACAAGAGTGCACTTACTCACCTAGTAACATATGTGTGTTGGGTACAAGAGTGCACTGACTTACCTAGTAACATCTGTGTGTTGGGTACAAGAGTGCACTGACTCACCTAGTAACATCTGTGTGTTGGGTACAAGAGTGCACTTACTCACCTAGTAACATCTGTGTGTTGGGTACAAGAGTGCACTTACTCACCTAGTAACATATGTGTGTTGGGTACAAGAGTGCACTGACTCAGGTGTAACATCTGTGGGTTGGGTACAAAACTGCACTGACTCACCTAGTAACATCTGTGTGTTGGGTACAAGAGTGCACTTACTCACCTAGTAACATATGTGTGTTGGGTACAAGAGTGCACTGACTCACCTAGTAACATCTGTGTGTTGGGTGCATCACTCTCAGTCAATAGAGCTTGGAGCAGTAATTCAACGATACGTGACTTCAGTGAGAGAAATGTCACCTCCTCTTCTAGAGAGTCAGCAAACAACGCTGTTAAATCAAGGAAGAGCATTACTACACTGTATATACTGCACTGTATAAATTCACTCACTTGCTCACTCGTTCGCTCACTCGCTTGTTTGCTCACTCGCTCACTCACTCAATCACTCACTCAATCACTCACTTACTCAATCACTCACTCAATCACTCACTCAATCACTCACTCTCACCCACACATTCACTCACACATTCACTCACCCACACATTCACTCACTCACCCACCCACTCTCTCACTCACACTCACTCACTCACTCACTCACACACTCACTCACACACTCATTCATTCACACACTCAGTCAACAGCTGGGTGACTTACACTTGATTGGCAATGTGTGGAAGTGGAGAGGCAGACACAGCATGGAGAGCAGGAGGTGGATGGAAGCTTTCCTCAGTTCCACGGCTGAGATCTGCTCTTCATAACTAAAACAAAATAAATGCTACACATGTTAGATTGGACAACAAGTCACCAGCAACTTAGTGAAGTAGCTGGAATGGTGTTGCTAAGGCAGCAAGAACACTTGACACTTACACGAACACAGTTAACCTTGTTCTAGCATTCACTATATCATGGAACAATAGATATACAGTACATACACGCAAAGATTAATTGGCAGACATTGCCTTATAACAACATGTAATATGTAATATGTACAGCGTCCTGGACTGACAATACAACAACACCAAGTGAAGAGAGATGAATGAACTCCCTGCATCCTGGAGTGAACACAGTCATAGAACAAGTGAAGAGAATGAAAATGAACTCCTTGCATCCTGGAGTGAACACTGTCATACAACAAGTGAAGAGAATGAAAATGAACTCACTGCACCCTGGAATGAACACAGTCATACAACAAGTGAAGAGAGTGACAATGAACTAACTGCATCCTGGAGTGAACACAGTCATACAACAAGTGAAGAGAGTGACAATG